>WBNP01000591.1:146132-202030 GCA_013401095.1 Passerina amoena | reverse complement strand
GTATTATATTATAGATATGATATATATAATATATATCATATATATAATATATATATGATATATATTATATATATCATATATATATATGATAATATAGATATTATCATATATAATGCAATATATGATTATATGATAATTTTATTGATGAAGAGACTCGTGCAGGAGCAAAAAAATTTCTATCAGTCGTTTCATTAAGCCTGGAAATAATTACACAAATATTTTCCTTTCTGGATGGTTTCTGGAAAGCAGTTTTCCATTCTTATCCGCTCGATTACAGTGTTAGTGAGCAAAATAGCTCTGCTTTTGACATAGAAGTTGCCTAACACCACATACATTTTTTTCCCTCTACAGGAAATTTTCAAAACCTCTCATGCCTCTTTATATTATCCGTCTTTTTAATGTGTTTGTTGTTAACATAATTTTTTTTCCTTGCTGATGATGCAATGGTTGCAGTCCAGGCACAGGAACTTATACATCAGGTTACAAGAATTCTGTTCTGTTGGCTCACATGGGGCAGCACAGGAAAGGATTACCCAGAAGAACTGTGGTCTCTCCAACGTTCAAGATTTTGATGATTTGGATGGTCAAAGCCAACCAAGGTTTACCTGAGCTGCTGTTGATCAGAGCGCACGTTTACATTTCCAATTCCTGCTTCTGTATTCAACAAATTATACAAATTTAGCATTGTAATTTCTGTCAGGGATCTTAATAAAGTCATATATTTTAGAAATGAAACCAGTTGTCGATTATTAGAACATGAAAGCTTTTTAAAGTTTATATTCCTGAGTACAAAATTAAATACCATTTGTCTGTGAACTTTCTCTGGTCTTCTAAGATTCTGACAGCTAAATTTTTTTTGCCATTTCTATAAGGGTAAAATCTTGTGCCAAAAACATTATGTTCTCTGCAGAAAGACAAGGATATACTTAGCTTTGTATTTATTATACAACAAAAAAAGCTAAGTAGAAAATAGGTCCAGGGTGGTTCTTTCATTATTTTCAGTCTTTACAGCTTGTGCAACTGCTGCTTATGTAGGCAGTTATTTTTTAAAACTTTTTGTGTCAGGTTTGGGGAAAATATTATTGAAAGTAATAAGATGTGATTACATTTTCCCTTACCCAAACTCCTCCAAGAAAAAGTTTCTGAATATTTATAATATTTATGTATCCCCACCTCCCCCACTTCCCTTTTTTTTTGTTTTTTTTTTTTCTGGTATCAGTATTAAAACTAATGTGCCATCATTAATTTTTTTTTGAGAGCAAAGTGCTGATTCTGTTTTGACTTTATGGACATGAAAAGATGAGCGACATTCATGCTCAGCAAAATTTTACAATGTATATTTTTGAAAATCCTTCAAATTATTTTCCACCTTTCTGATCCATTTTTCTCCCCAAATGGCCAAGTATTATTTTTTTTTAATTAATACTGAGCAGCATATGCATCCTTTAGAACTCATCTTCTTCTGTTTTGGAGAAGCTGAGGCTGTAAATCTGACACTTGCTCATAGTTGCTGTGTCAACTCTGTTAAACTAATTTCATGAAGAGATTTAATCAGTTGAACATAGTGCAAAGAGGGAAAATTCCTGTTGATTTATAGTTAGCAGGAAAACTGCTAATAATCCACACAGAAAATAAAAAAAAAAAAAGAACCCAGAATAAAAAGGGATAGCAATTTGATAATATCTTGGCTGTAATTTTGCATATAAGCACAAAGAAAACAAGAAAACAGTAATTCTTTTCCCTCATGCTGTTGTGAAAGACATCAGGACTATTTGGCTCAGGTTCTGTGAGGAAGTGAAACATTTATTTCCAAAACAAAAAGGAAAGGTGGGAAAAGCCGTGTAAAATGAATCCTAAACCAGGTTCACTTGTCATGCATGCTTTCCTATGTAGCCTTATGGACAGTTAAAGTAAAGTTCTGGCAACCTGAGCTGAGATTTCTGAGAATGGAATTATGAGGCAAAACTGAGCCTTTAATGGAGATCATCCTTAATCTTCATTCTGTCTGAGTAGATTTCATTTTGACATTATCATCCCATCCAGAAGCGTGTTTTTCCCCATAGCTGAGGACAAGGATAGAAGAATAACTTGGTTTCTCCCACTTCTTAACTTCCTAGTTTAGAGGTGAACTTTTGTTGACTTTAGCTCACTCTTCTCTCCTTTTGTGGGCAAAAATAGAGATGCCTTCACTGTAAGGTTAAGAGCATTTCTCTAGAGGCCCCCAACATCACACTCATTTCTTATTTCCTGCTTGATCCCTTCACAGGGGAGGGCTCCCCCTGAAAAATACCTTTTCTTTCCTACATTGTGTTTTTCAAATGTCTCAATTTTAGCACAGTAATAATAATAATGATTGCATTTTCATGGTTTTTAAGATGGTGAATACTGACAATTGCTCATGAATTGCATGTAGCACATCTTATTAAAAACTTTATTGCAGGAACTTCTCTAGGATAATCTTCACGCCTTACATAAAGCTAATATAAAAAAAAATAAATTTCTCCTATGAATACACTAAATATAGTAAAGAAACTCTTTCCACATGAGAAGATGGTTTACTAATCTACTGAATTGCTCACAGTGATCACTAAGTCTCAAAATATTCCATAAACAATAAAGTTTCAAAAAACTAACAGAGTACACATTTAGATTCCTCTCTATTCACTTGGATTTCACCAACATGTAATAAATAACTGAACCTTATGCTGAGCTACATAACTATTTCTCGTCTCTAAAACTGATATGGTTTTGCATATATCTAATATTTGACTCTATTCATATTCTGTAGTGATTTTGTTCCCCATTTATATATATTTCAATCACTTGAAGTGGGACACTGGGGCATGGAACTGATGCTGTGGGTCTGATCAGGACCACTGGTAGGATGTGCGTGCATCTTTTCAGTTTCTGCTATGAGTATTCAAGTTTATTATATCAAATTTTAGTGACCCACCAATCTCTGAATTTGCTAACACCTAATACAGGAGCAAAGAGAAACGTCTTCTCAGGAGTCAGAACAACCCAATGACAGACACTGAAATACTGCCTACACTTCAAGAAATGACCAACTGGTTTAGTTCTGTCATTCCTTTTCTATGACTTTCAACACAGCAATGAAAGTTGGAATGGTTTCTTTAAGATTTACTTTATGCAATAAATTCGTAACTGTAAAGAAAACGTTATGATTGGTACATGCTTACTCTTTGCAAGCTTTATTATTTTGTATTTTTTATTGCTCCTTGTACTCTGCAAAAGTCCTAAACTTCTACACCATCTATTTTTCTTTGGTATTCAGTTCTACATAGTTAAAGCAGTAGTATTTTGTAAACATAATACAGAGTCTTCCATCAATTTTTAAAATCTATTGATCTCCTAAAGATTTAGTTTTAGTCCCACCTAGTTAGGAAACAAAATAATAAATACAAGCTGAATTTATTGGCAAATAAATGATTTTTATATAAGAAATCTGATTATTTGTGTAATTATGGAGCTAATTCTTATGTAATTACTTTCTTCTGTTTTATTAAAGAAATCAGTTTAAAAATACTAATAAAATCAGTCATCATTCAGTCCCACTTTTTAAGAAAATGCAGTGCATTATTTTTCCAGTCCTACTTTGAATGGTCATGTTATTGTAAATTGCAAAGGAAAATTTCATATATGCCACCAAGTATGAAGACCTTGCTTGCTTTTCGTTAAAAAAATAATAAGTTGTTGTAGGTTTTATAGGCAAGAACTCTGCTTATGAGATTTATAGTTTGTACAGGAAAAAAAGGACATTTACTGATTTATATTATCCATGGTGGTTGCCTATACAAAGCTTAAATAAATATCTTTGCCCTTTTACTTAGTCTGTAAAAGTCCAAGCTAAGACTCAATCTATTTAGTTGATAAATAGATAACTGCAATGCCAGTCACAAGTTCTGGGAAAAAATTATTACACAAGATTGTTAGATTCCTTTTTTCCCCTTCCTGAGTTCCTCTCATTCCACAGTAACATTAGGGGAAATAATAAAATCCCATTTCTGGGGATTTTCAGTGTTTACTTTTCTTTATTTTACTTTTCTTCTGCACTGGCATATAAGTGGAAAACTTTAGAGGGAGGAAAATTAAAAAAAAAAAAGAAATAGAAAAAGAGAAGGAAAAGGTCTAATCTGTCATAATTCAGTAGACTGATGGCAAATCTGAAGGAAGCTTGGAAATGAGTTTATGGTACTGTATGGATATGGTAATAGAAAAGCAAGGATTGTCCAAGGTTCTAAAAAAGCTCTTTATTATGCCAAAGACAAACACAACAAAGACTGTGGCTGGAGAATGATACCAAAAAAAACAGAGGAAGAGGAGAATGTAGGAGCAGCCTGCTATCTCTTAAAACTCTCTTTGCACCTTACATGAAGGAATGTGACCCCCTGATCAGAGATGGACTTTGGAGATTCAGTGGGAAAACTGCCTGAAAACAGGGAAGGGGTTTTTTATGGCATCTAAGAGTTCCCAACACAGAGATGGAAAAATTAAATAGTATTTTGTGAATGTTAACAAAAAAAAAAAAGAGTGAAATATCACCTCACCTTTCATTTTTATTCAAAAGTACATATAATTCTGCAAAAAATATTTGAATAAAATATGAGCTATTTATGCCAGTACCTGTGGGCAAGAATTTAAAGCATGTCAGATCCATCATCCTTTCAGACCTTAAAACAGACATATAATGTTGACTAATTGGGAAATCCAAAGGAGAACAAAACCTATCAGAGCTCCAGTTAACATGACTTAACATGAAATCAGTTAATTCAGGGTTATTTTCTATAAAGAAAATGTTGGAAAGAGGGGTAGTAGAGGAGTATGGAGTACTCCTAGAAGGAGATGATAGAGTAATTGTTCACAGCAGGGGAGTGGTGCCATCCTGGTATCAACCAGGAATCATGGAAAAACTTTCAGGTGGAAAGTTGGACTTTAAAAAAAAACTAAAACACAAAACCAAACTCGCAAGGCAATTTAAAAGGAAAAGCAGGAAAAAAACCTCTCCAATGGTATGGGCAATAAAACTTAGAGAGTTTGGTGGAGCCTTGACTTTAAAGCAGCTGCTATAATGAATGACACAGAGACAGGAGATTCTCCCTTTGGACAGAAGATGCAAGGTATACTGGAGTCCTCTGCAGTCTTGATAAAGGGAAAAAAAAAGCAGAAAAAAGCATGGGCTATTCAAACTTACCAAGAAAAGGGTTATGTGTCTATGAGTCTTTTCCAATCTAATTGATCCTGTATGATTCAGTGAGAAAAATACTGCTGAATTATTCCGAAGTAATAATGTTAAAAATATTAGTTTTCTGGAAATCCTTTTTTTTTGTCTGACCTTTCTACTCATAACCACATAATGCCAATAACACCCTTATCTTCTAAAGAGAAAAAGACTGAAAAGGTAAAAGGTGAAGCTGTGGTTTTAAGGGAGAAGAAATTCAGCTAGCAATCCTTTTCATTAAATTTCTTTCTTACTTCATCCTTTACAATGACAATAAAACAATTTTTTATTCGGTTATACCAAGTAGAGTTTTCCAAATTTAATGATCCTATTAACTCTCAGATGAAATCCACAATGTATTCCTCATTATTAGTTTGCCAAAGTAAATGGAAATAGTACTTTAAAATTTAATGCAGGGTATGTTTAATGATCTACACCATTCTTATATACTGGTTAATCCTGAAATGTATAACATATAAAATATTCAGAAGGTAAGCCACTAGCATTAACAACAACAACAAAAATTCAATAAATCAGAATCTTTGATTTAATAACTAGCAGCTTTGTTTAATTACAGTTGGGTTGGGTTCACTGGGCTGGGAATGCAATTCTGTGTCTTGGTGCAGCATTAGTAGGTCAGAATAAAAGGCCTCTTCTTTTTGTATCATTTCCTTAAATAAAAATAAATATTCTTAATATCCTAAATAATAAATATTCTTAATTTCTTAAATAATGAGAAAATATTTGACCATTTTCTGTTGTAGTTGGCTTATCCTGGAAAAGAACCTTCATTTATGTGTGAATGTTGTGACTGAAAGAGGAATCAAAAAGCCATGGACACATATTTTCTTCACAGGGATTCCTGAACGTGGTCTGGATTGTTTGATGGATTTAGTAATTTTTGTTATCTTTTACATACTGCAGAGCACTTTATCAGTTATTCTTTATGTTGTATTTCCACTGAATCATAGCAGAACATAAATGAAAAATAATTGTCTCTGCACACTCAGCAGGTGAAGCTCTAGAGAGAATCCAAGGTTCACGTGTTGAGCACTTGGAGCAGTCAAACAGAACAGGCTTTGCTGGAGAACAAGTAAGTCAATAATGGCTTTTATTTTTTTTTTTTAATTTTTTTTTTGATATTTAGAATTTTTTTTAGCCTAGAAATTCAATATAATTTGGGCTAGGGCTATAGCTTTATTACCACTGAAATTATCTTCAACATTTACATACATACCTGCATCATTTTTATATGGCTTGAGTTGGACTTCAAAAAATAATACTACCAATAAATACTGGCAGTAAATACCAATCTAAAATTGGTAGTTTCTGATTCTAGAAATGGACAAAATAGACAAGTAACTCCTAGCATTAACATCAGTGCTTTGCTAATGCAACATTTCCCTTATATCTTCTCCATATCTCCATTTGTGGAAAAATATGGTCATTGGTCCAGCAAGGTGTTTCAACCCAAAATATTTCTTGTTTTACAGTATGGTCTTCTCATAAAATCAATTTAAGCTTATTAACCATGAAAAGAAAGACTCCGGCATTCCAATTGAAGTAGACATTTTGCCTTTCTAAGCTATTTTAATTTTACACATGGCACTGATAGACCTCAGATGCTCCCAACACATGTTCCAGGTAGGAAAATATCAGTAATTTTTTCTCATGACTGGGCAGTGAGAAGAAAATCATTTTTCCATGCCCCATAACACAGAATCACTCTGTTGATGCTGGATGACAAAATGGTGACACCCTGTTTACTCATTCTTTAAGGGCTTCATTTAATCTTCTTTTTCTGGAGGAAAACAGCTATCTGATGGAATTGCATGCATTGTTGATTATTTGCTGAATTTTGGAGTCTCATAATGCAGATTTAATGGTTTTAAAGTCATCATAACACTTATACATGTGGGGAGTTGCTGATGACTTGGTACAACCAAGGATTACTGAGGTTGATTATTGGTGATAATCATATGCCAATGTTTTTATTGTGCTGTCAGTGTGAGGTAATAAGTGCATATTTAAAATACATGCAAATTAAGCTGGCTCTAATTAAACTTTACATACTTTAAACAAAATCAGATTAAAGTAACTGTAAAAACAGAAAGTTAATATGTCTTAGCTTTGGTCGAAACACCTACAGTTGCCTTAAAATGGTTGTGGGTTCTTTGTTAGGGAGGGAGAATTCATTTAATGCACAATATTTTAATGACACTTTAGTATTAGTAAACTGTAAAGGGATGGCTGTGAAGGCAAAAGACAAATTACCTTCTTTGAGTTTGCATGTTAAAAGCCAATTTAAGAAAGTGTCAAGAAATTGATGTATTGTCTTCCGTGCTGCAAATTTTGCAATTATTTAAGTGAAAATGAATTTTTTTTGGCATCTTTGCATTTGGGATGGGGTAGCTGTTTTGATTTCCAGCCAAAAGTGTTGAGTTCTAATTATGCTCTGTCTCAGTACAGAAAATGTGCTTTGAATATCCTGTATTTACTGTGACATCCAAGTGAGAAAAGGAACTGTGTCATATTTCTCTTTGAAGAAACTTCATGGCAAACATGACAGTTCTCCCACAAATGAAAAGATAGTCTGCTAGCTGCAACTGTGTATGGCAAATTGATGGGAAAGTGACTGACATATATTGGTAATGCATATTTCCACACATAAATCTCTTTCTATGTCATGGCAGTGTGATCTAAAATATATAGTGTTTTGGCTGCTTCCTCATGGCAGCAGAATCCAGTGCCTATAAGTCTGTAAATCCTAAAGAGCAGTGTTAAAATTGTGAGTGGATAATGTAGAGGAGGGGAAACAAGTCAGATAGAATCATATGAATCAGAAGAATTGGCAGAAAAAAAATATATAATTTAAAAAAAATTATTATTATTATTATTATTATTATTATTATTAGTTGTTGTTGTTGTTATTGCTGTGGACCATGAATTTTTTTTTTTATATTTTGAATTTTTTTAACCTAGAAATTCAATATAATTTGGGCTAGGGCTATTGCTTCATTACCATTAAATGTATCTTCAACGTTTACATACATACCTTCATAATTTTTATATGTCTTGAGATGGACTTCAAAAAATGATACTACCAATAAATACTGGCAGTAACTACCAATCTAAAATTGGTAGTTTCTGATTCTAGAAATGGACAAAATAGACAAGTAACTCCTAGCATTAACAACAGTGCTTTGCTAATGCATCATTTCCCTTGTATCTTCTCCACATCTCCATTTGGGGAAAAAAATGGTCATTGGTCCAGCAAGGTGTTTCAATCCAAAATATTTCTTGTTTTACAGTATGATCTTCTCATAAAATCAATTTAAGCTTATTAACCATAAAAAGAAAGACTCCAGCATTCCAATTGAATTAGACATTTTGCCTTTCTAAGCTATTTTAATTTTGCACATATTCCATCCTACTCACAGAATCACTGCATCTTGTCAGAAGGCTCTGGTCTATCAGTATGCAGCAGGACAAAAAGGAAAGATGAATACAGCTCAGAAATATTTGATTAAATTATCTTCAGTAGAAAATGCTGTCTTGTTGAGTTCCCACAGGAAAACATTTTTCCAATTAGATTTGATTCAATTCCATGATGAGGGTTTTTCAAGTTAGGATGGAATTTTTTGTGGAAACCAAAAAAAAAAAGAAATTTAATTCAGAAGAAATCAAAGCCTTTGGGTTAAATACCTGTCTAAGCATCCAGAAATCCAATTTTATGTATCTGAAGTAAACTGGCAAAAAAAAAAAAATCTAACAGGATGAACAGGTGCATTAATATCTGAGCTGTTGTTTATCCTGATGTCTCAAGGCTTTAGTGCAGAAAAGAAATGTAGCCAACCTTTTTGCATTGATGAAGAGGCAAAACACAGAATATAACATTGTCTCAAAAAAAGATTTAGAAATACTTTATATATGAGAAATTGTAGCTGTTATCACAAGCAATTGTTCAGCACTAAAGATTTTTTTTGTGCCTGGTATTTTATATGTGGTAAAAAAGAAAAATCTATTTGCAGATTAAAGAGAACACAGAATCAATCTTTCTCTAAGCTGTTGTTTTTAATATTACTTCACAATCGTAATTTATATTGTCTCCATACTGTTTTAAGATACATTTTTCACAAATATAATATGATGATGATAATAAAATGATACAGTGACCTAGTTATGCTGAACTCATTATAGCAAATCTAATAAACAATTTTTATAAACAATGCTATGCATATTTTGCATATTTATGCATAATTTGTCAACAGAGTTTGATCAGAATCATAAAGATGCAGTGACATAAAGATGCACGGTAATGCATGAGGAAAAAAATACTCAAAATGTAAGATTATTAGTTTGGCACAAGGTTATTGTTTTAGGAGGTCAACCATACCAATTCAGTTTACCTTTTATTTGGGAGGACACTTTATTTGCAGAGAAGTTTTCAGATTCAGGAATTAAAGCTTTTTTTCCATTTGTTTTGTTTATTTTCTATAATAGATTTTTTGGATCTGCGGTCCTTTGATGTGAAGGGCATTCAGTTTATTTTTTTAAATGTAAAAGAAAATAAATCCCTAAGGTAGGACTTTCCATACTTAATGCTGGTTTTGTCCAGGTTATTTATACTTCAGCTGTGCACATATTATCCCAGATATTAGCCTAAAACAAAGCAGAGTTCTTTGCCTTCTTCCTAAAAATATGCACCTTAGTGATGTGTTTGTACAAATTGTTGGGCCTTTTGAAGTCATTGGAACGTTTCACCTGCATAAAAATATGTTTGATTCCACAGTTAAAGCCTTAGCCTGTAAACATTTGCATCATCCAATCTGTATTCATGCAAAACAAAATTAAAAATAAAATTATATTTACAAAAAATCAGTTCTGAAAGCAAAAATTCAGCTGGAGAATAAATTTTATAATAAGCCCAGTAAAAGCTGAAAGTAAATTGCTGGGAGTTGAGCTGAAACAGGTTTATCTGGCAGTGAGAAACAGACTTACCGCTTTGGTCATCATTACCTGTATTGCAAAATCTCTTGGAGGATTCATGAGGACTTCATGCTTCATATTTTCATTAATATTTCAACAATGTCTAAAGATCTCTGTTGCCTTAATGCTATTAAAGTAGAGAGAGAAAAATGAAATGGTTGGATACTTTTTCTGTGCATTGATTTTTTTCCCCCTACATTGATGCGTATTACTGTGAAAACATTTAAAGGTTTTTCCCATGGTTAACCTGGTAGAAAAGTATAAGAAACCCTTAACATCCATTTCTAGTAAAAAAAAAGACCCGTTTGACCTCAAAAATCTGTCCACAAATTTTGATTTGTGTGTTCAGCTGAGAGCACAGCAAAGGCCTGGGAAAAGGAAAGGTTAATCCCTCATCTGAGGTGCACGAGTGTTTCCCAATGCCTGCAGGTGGGAGATGAATATGCTAATGGGGCAAGCCTGACTCTGCAGTGATTTGCAGGTGAAAATGTAACTTGTGATAATTAAAGGCTAATTACTTTTAGCTAGCAAGTGGGAACCAGGTGCTCTAAAGCAAAAGAGGAAGAGTTTATTTTGTGCTGTTAAGACTTTTGGAGGGGGAAAATAATAAGGGACTATGACTGTATTTTTTTTTCTCTTGACTTGAATTTTTTTTTGTTTTAGTAAAATAGAGGGCAGAAATGAAATGGTTAGGTGTAACATCCAGTTTTCATAGGTTTTGGGGAGGTTATTTTTATTTATTTTCATTATTGTTTTCCTAAAGAGATGGACAGATTTAGGCAGGGATTCTGGAAATGTTTTTGCTGTTTAGATGTTAGCAGTATTACCAGCACAATCTTGTTTTAAAGCCTGTTTTAAAAACAGCTCCTTTTGAGATGCTCACTAAAAAAAAAAAAAAACAAACTCTTTTAAAAGTTTCTCTCAAGTATTGCTTTCAAAGGCACCCCCAAGAGTGAGCACTCAGGCAGATGAGAGTCTTGGAGCTTCCCACAAATTCCTGTCTTGTCTTCATGGTAGGATGTGTTAAATTTCCTAGTCAGTCTTCCCTTTGAAGGCCTGTGGATCCAAGGAAGTTCAGGCATTTACACCCACGTCCCTTCCCTAATTTTCAAGACAGCCTGGTTGCTATCATGAGATATTTCTCTGTTACATGAGGTGCCCCATCACTTATCTGGGAAGTAAACAACTCAGCATCACAAGGAGTAAATCTAATTCTTTTGGTGACTGCTTGGCATATCTACTCTTTTACCATTGTAAATTTTACAGTAGCTTTACAATTTAAAAAATAATCAATTTTCTGTTTAGATAGATATATGTAATTATTTACTGGTTGAGTCTACCTATCATGATAAATAATCACTTTGAATAGGGGGTGATGAAGCTATAAATTAATTTCTTTAATGAACTTGGGTTTTTTGTAACAAACTGGGCTTGCAGTCACTCAGACAACCACGGGTGGAATCTACAATAAGCACGTAGGCTTTGCCTTCACTCAATAGATCTGTACTTTGGCTCTAGGTTATTTATAATACCTACATAGGTTATTTATAATACCTACATGGCTTCTTGGGTGGGTTTTAGAGGTACTAAAACATTAAAGTACTGGCCAGGTAAGTAGCTGATTTATTTTTAAGACATACACTTTTTATTTGTGGCTTTCTTTGGCTTTGTTATCATTTTTACCTGGTTTGTAGACATGTTCTGCTTATGCCAAATCTAACACAGACAGAGGATAGACCAGTGGCACTAGTATTTCATTTTTAAGCAATAATTCAGACAGTAATATATTCTTGTGGGCTAGGAAGTGTGAGAATTTCCCCAGGTTAGAAAAATCAGCTTTGAACTGAAATAAGCAGGGAGACATCTTGATCTCGTTTTCCATGTTAGCATATTAAAATCCATCAGCAGCTGATTTGTATTTAAAAAAACAGTCATCCTCAAATAAGTAATTTCATGTAACTCTTGCAGTTAATATTTCCTTTGAAAGACTTTATTGTATTTGATTGAGTGGAACTGCAGACTGTCCAGTTACCAGCTGGAGGTCTGGGGTGGGGGCTCCTTCAGAGGTCAATTCAATTTCCAGCAAGTTTGTTGTTTTGTAATAATGGGGAGACCTTCAGGGGCAATTGTCGAGGACAAACTTGGTCAGCAAAAGCCTGTGTGGGCAGGCTGGCAGGCCAGCCAGTCTTCTTGGTTTTGCTTTTAAGATGTCAAGAGAATTGATGTGTCCTTTTGAACCTTTTTGTTCTACTGCATCAGCATCTTTTGCACAAAAAAATGTTTCACTAGTGCGTTTTTTATATATATATTTGAACTAGTTGTAATTCTGATTTTCTTTAGGAAGTGATTGTATGTTCTTATAGCTGGACTTTGAGAGGAAGGGAATTGTAATGAGTCTTTCATTTTTACAGATGAACATGTAAATCGAGTGGTAGAATCCAATATTGTATAATTACATAGATCACTGATCCTGATGTGGTTTCGTTCCTGTAAATCTCTCTTGAAGTATTTTGCAGAAAGTAGGATGAAAAAGTTATTGGTTAAAAGAAGCACCATAGGCAGAAACAAGGATAGTTTATATGAATTTACTATTAAAGCATTGAAACAGTGAGGTCAAACAGGCTCACAGGCTGCAAGGAGGACATCAATCACCTTCTTCATATTGCAGATACCTGACACTGTGTCTTGGCTTGAAAAGACAGGTGTCTGCTAAGGGAGGCAGAAGCCTTCTTTGAAATGGAAGATGTAAACCCCCTCCCTCCAAATCATTATCAGTTTGAAATTAGAGGGGGCTCTTAGGCAAATATATGGGAATGGGAATAACAGTTCCTTACTAAGAAAATTAAAAAGACAAGTGCAATAGTAAAAAAAAAAAAAAAGAAAAAAAACAAACAAAAAAATAAACAGTGACAGAGTCAGAATATGACCTAAAAGGATGTTGGTAGCAGTCCCATTAGATGGTGGCTGCAGGTGTGGTTCTGTTGGAGCAGGGATCCTGTAGAAGGGTGGAGTTTTCCTCTGAAGATCCAGTGGTGGTGGAGATGGGCCTGGTCTTCCTCTGGGAATCCAGTGAGGAAGAAAGCTGCTCCTCTGGGAACCCAGTGGGAAAAGGCTGCCTGTGGTGTTCCAAATCTCAGATTATACCCAGGTAGGAATGTTTGGCTCCTCCCCCCTGGGTGCAGCATCTCCCAATGGATGATGGAATTTTATCAGCCATGCAGGGACACTCAATGGCCCAGAACAGAAGATATTTCCCAGAGGGAGGATTGGTTGTGGAAGGCATAAATAAAACTGCCCAATTAACAGAAGATAACTGCCCCACCTCTAACAGATGGCAATAGAATGCACATCCCCTGGCCACATCCTGCATTTGCAACCTAAGACACACTATAAAGTATAATTGCCGTAATCAGTACATGAAGAAAGGCATTTTGTGAAAAATTAGTGCCATTCTTCAGCAGCTCAGGGGCTGACATGTCTTGTTCTAAAGATATGTTTTATTGGTTTGTTCCATCACCCTCTTTTTGAGCCCCTCATATCTGAAAACACCCTCAATTAGAAAAAGAATAGGTGTTTGTTTCTTACTAGCATTCTGTTTAGTAAATAATGGGTCAAAAAGCTATTTATCCACAATTTCTCAAAGCTTTTTTATATAACAAGACATGGCCTGTTACTGAATGCCCCAAAGCAAGAACTCTCCCACAATCCCTGGATTTGTGCTTGGTGCCTTTGCATCCACTGGACCAGGATGGACAAGGTTGTCTACAAATTATTTTAGATTTGTTTGTTTTCTTTAGAGCCTTTGGAGACGTGTGAATTTTCATCCTGTTGTTTTGCTCTATCATAGTCTTCCTGGGATTTCTGTTTCAGGACGATACCTTCTTGGCTTAGATAATCTTTGGCATATAATTATATTTTAGCTCTTTTTATTCTACAGTGTCTCCCTCCTTCCCACCTCTCATTTCCTTGGGGATTACTCATCTTTGATATGTGCATGAAGAACAGGTAATGAGGAAAGCTGAAAGAGTTGGAAATAATTTTAAGAAATATTTTTTCATTCTGTAGTATAGTAAACAAAATTCAAATATATTAGTGTAGCACAGCGTAGTGTTATGAAAATGTATTAATAGCAATATAGAAACAAAAAAATAAATAATAGTTTTCATTTTGTCAGCTAATATTCAGAAAATCTTATGGACAGAAAGCTTTCCTCTTCCTCTGATATCTATGGATGTCCTTGAATTTCACTGATACTGAAAAACTAGTTTATCACACCTCAGTAAGTTCCTTATGTCCTTGTTTTCCAACAGTGATAACTTAATTTTCTCAGTGGAGTGATGGAAAATGCAACATTTTGCGAAACAAATTGTAAGAGAAATATAAAGCAATAGAGAGCATCTTTTATTTGCCTTCTTTACAAAAATGTTTTTTTTATTATTACTATAAAAAAAAACCAAAAACAACCACTCAAATTTGAAGAGGGTTCTTTTGGTTTTGTAGGATATTTTTTATCCTCAGGTAAGGATGGAGAGTGAGCAATAAGCTTCAGCAGTTTAGTAGCTGTCTCACAGAGCTCAGTTGGACTGATGAAAACAGCAAGATGGGGCTAGAGAAAGGGGAGAACTGTTCTGCAATAATATGATTTTGTTACTCCTTGATTAAAGTTCGGTGAAACTTTTGAAATAATCCCATTGGGCAGCACTCCTGCAGCCTGTGCCATGCGTGTGGAGCACGTCTGCAAAGCTGCCAGGTGTGAGGGGTTTGTCAGGCTGAGGGGAGGATGCATCCAGGTACTGCAGCTGGACAGAAATGCAGCTTTGCTGGCTGGTGTGGGCTGTGCATTTACCATCTCTTGCCCAGAACTTTTGTGAGGAAATTATGTAGGTGCATGCAGGAGAAGGACAGAGAGAGACCTTGCTCATGAGGAAGGAGGGAAGGGCAGGAGGAAGGGGAAAAAACCCTTCAGCCTTTTTCAGAGGTGGATTTGTTTTGGAGCTGGCTGCCACTGGCTCTGCTCAACACGAGGGGGTCTCCAAATTGTTATTTTTTGTTGTGGACCATGAATTTTTTTTTTTATATTTAGAAATTTTTTTAACCTAGAAATTCAATATAATTTGGGCTAGGGTTATAGCTTTCTTAGCGCTAAAATTATCTTCATCCCTTCATCATTTTTATATGGCTTGAGATAGACTTCAAAAAATAATATTACCAATAAATACTAGCAGTAACTACCAATCTAAAATTAGTAGTTTCTGATTCTAGAAATGGACAAAATAGACAAGTAACTCCTAGCATTAACATCAGTGCTTTGCTAATGCATCATTTCCCTTGTATCTTCTCCATGTCTCCACTTGGGGAAAAATATGGTCATTGGTCCAGCAAGGTGTTTGAACCCAAAATATTTCAAAGGTCACCCCTACAGTCATGCCCCCTTCAACAAAGCCTTGTCAGGTTAATCAGATACCATAGATAATAAGCATGAGGAAAAAAAAAAAAAAAACAAAACCAAAAAAACAAACCAAACCGAAGATTCATTTTTTGTGTTTATGAGGTGTATCAAATAGATGCCAACTTGACAGGGACAAGCTTTGCAGCATGCAGTGGTATTTTATGGCTGACTTGGCTGGTGTGCTGCAATGGGATGCTCATTGACATGGCTGATCAGGTACCTTGAGGAAAAGCTGTCTAGTCCATGCAGTACAAAGCAGATCAGGGTGACTTTATTAATAAGAACACAGAAGAAAGACAGAGAAAAATTCTCATGCTTGTGTGTCCATACAGTGAATGGAAAACTTAGTGCATATAAAAGACTATTTGGGTGGTGGGGGACTGCTTCAGATTGGCTCACAATGCTCCTTCATTAAGAAAGTTTTCTCAGAATAATAAAATTTGCATTGATAAAATTATTTGATTTAGATCACAGAAGTAAAATAAATTAGTCGAAATTTGTGTTGCTTTTAATCTGGAAAACATTAGCCACAACCAAAGGAAATTTTCTGTATGTCCATGAGCATGAAACAGGGGTGAGTGGTTTTTGATGAAGATTTCAGTAATGCTGTTATCTTTTTGTTTTTCAATAACGTGATGCAATGATTTCTGAGTTGTCTTCTCTTTGTCTGTGACCTCCTGTCTGTGGGAGAACATTTTCCTCCTCCCATGGCAAGGCAGCAGCATAAATTAGAGACTCAACCCTAAGCAGAGCTCAACCACTGCACTATAAACCCACAAAGCTGTGCGCAAGCTGATGGGTGAGAGGAAGAACACAATGTTCCTTGAGCAAGGCAAGATTTAAGAATGTCAATTCTCTGAGGTCTCGGGAGCTCCTTATGTAAGCAGGGCACTTAAATATCTCCCCAACTCTCTCTGCAGCCTCTTTGCCCTCTGAAGGTGTGTGAGCAAACTTGTGTTGCAGATGTGGCCCAGCCACTGAACCAGCTGCCCTTGGGCACATTTTCTTCAATTTTTTAGCCAGAAATACTAAGAAGCAGTGGAAGTATTTATCTTGGAGTCAGTGGGCACTGTGCACTTTACACACTTCTCAGTTCATGACAATTGAAAAGCTTTGTTTCGGTTTGGCTTTATCTAGGTGTGGCAATTTCTGATTAGGAGTTAAAGAGAAGATTTAAAATTACTTAATTGTGTTTTGTGTACCTCTTATTTAACACTGCAAGCAAAATAGAACAGAATGGGATTAATTCATTTTAATTTGTTGTTGTTACTAATTATGTAATTAAGACCTCAAATACAGAAACAGTTTTATTTAAGTAGAAAAAGCTCTATGTTTTAAAATAGGTATGTAAGAGAAACATAATTTTTTTCAGGGTCAATTTTAATAAATCATATTAAGTATATTCCTGGGTCCTCCTTTCTCTGAAGTTCATATCACTAAAGAGTTCTGCTTGGTGTAGTCAAAGGATTCCTTCATTGTAGCTCTGCTGTCTTCCAGGGTTTGTACAAACTCTGGTTTTGCTGTAAGAGAAAATTAATAAGCAGGTATGTTTTCACCAGTTTCATTTGGCAAATGAACTTTTCCTCACTCTGTGTAAGCACCAGCTGCATTTTGACACCAGGAGTAGTTAAGATAGGACAGCCTGCTCTCCAAGTGCATCTTTGTGCTTTCAACGGCCCCAACATCTCCCATTTTCTTGTAGGATGAGGCAAAATATTCCTCCTGCTTTACTTTCAGAGAACAGTTAAACACCTTCTCCAGTTGGTGTGTTTGGGAAAAAAAATAAAAAAGCAGCAAACCTGTTGTGTGTGTGCTCACAAGGCTCAGGGCTGCCCAGTGAATGCTGACATTGATCTCTTGTGTGTTTACCCTCTCTGCTGCTTTAGACACTGACACTCACAGGCTCCCCACGGGGTGTTGGTCTTTGCTGCAGAGAGGTCAGAACTCACCAGCAGTGGCAGGTCATGTCTTTTCCACATTCCTGCAGGTTATCCCTGTTCCCCAAGGTCTCCATCCCTTGTGTATGTTGCCAAAGGAGTTTACGTGGATACTCTGCTGTCAATAACCGGTTTCACCTCTAAAGGGAAAAAATGCTACTTAAAAAAGGAAAAAAAAAACAAATTTAAAAAACACCTGAAAAACAAGTGTAATTGGAAAAAAAAAAAACCAAACAACAAAACAAAAAACCACAAGAAAAGCAAACCTACCACAAACAAGCAACCCTCCCAGTAAGTTTGCAGAATTTAGGCAATAGGAAAGGGGGAGAGAGAAGTGGTTTCATTGGCATAGCCACACACTTCTAAAGTTTTTCCCATTTGAAGGTGCAGTCTGTAGCAAAAGAGTGAAAACATTTTTGATTTCTTTGAGCTATACCAGCTAACCCTCAAAAAGCTGTGAGCATTAGAAAGTGATGTCAACTTTTTTAATGCATGCAATTTATTGCTAACTGATTCAAGTGAAATAACCTTTTCCTTCCAAGACATGAGAAACCACTGTCATTTATTTCAGTAACTTCTTGAGAGAAAGGGAAAATTTTTAATATCTGACATCAGAATTATGTTCTAATTATGAGTCTATTAATTCTGGCAGTTCGAGCCAATCCATGTTTACAGCTGCAGACACAACAAAGCATATCCTTTTAATCTGATAGCTCTTTTGGTGACTGTAAATACCATCACTTACATCTTTAAAAGATTTAGAGCTCTTCAGTATGTTGCTATAGTTTCCTAAATGCTTCAAGTCATTAAGTAATTAACAGAAAGGGTGTGATTTTGGTTTGGGTTTTGTTTGGGTTTTTTTTTGTTTGTTTGTTTGTTTTAAATAGCAGTATAATCCAAAGGTTCATTAGGAGTTGCTGCTAACACGAATAAATGGCTACAACATGAGAGCCTGACTGGGTTGCATTTGGCTGCAGCCCCAAAGATTAGTGACTTCAGGATTGCTCTAGGGAAAAGTGAAAAGTGTACAGGGGCCAAAACCAGTGCATCATGCAGGTGGAAATCACTACTGTAAGACGTGTCTGTCTTCCTGGGCTGCCTTTGCCTCAGTGACTTAATTCATTGCCAGTAGGCATCAGAGCTTCCAAAGATACACAGAAATGTAACTTTTATTTAGTGCTGGGTATGTTTAATACAGCAGAACACATAATCTGTGGGGTTTTTTCCTAAGACTTTAGGAAAGTCTGTTTGTTTAGAGAAACAGTGTAAAACATGAAGCAGAGATAAGAGGCAGTTTAGCAGAGAATAGCAGACTGCAATTAATTTCTTTCCAGTGTGAACCTGGGTACACTGAGTCAAATCATTATAAACCACCACTTAAATGGGGCTGATTGCAGTGTCTTGGCCATCAGCCCTCATTCCCTAGATGGTTGTCATTCTTGGAGTACTGTTGCCAGTCCACTTCACTTAAACCCTTTTCCTTCAGGAGATGCTTTCTGCAGGATGGGTGATGTCCCACAAGTTATGTTGCTTGTCTTGTGTTTAGTTTTGCAGGAGTTCTATCTTTGCAACCTTCTGACAGGGCTCATAATATTCTTCCTGGATATGGTGCTTCAATTTTTTACAAAGTTCTACTAATTATACATTTTAACTGGGAAGAGAATGTGGAGTTAGAATTAGGATGATGCTTTCTTGGGTTAAAAGAAACCCAAACAAAAACCCGCATCAAAATCCAAAATGTGCCAGTCTAACTCCCTTCTCTGATAATCATTAAAATTGGTGGGAATTCATGATGTTCAATAAATACATTCAGGCTTTGAATGTAATTCTGTTTATGAATATTTTACTAGAATAATTTCTGCTTTTCAGGTAGAAAGACAAGCTCTTGAGCTTAATAGACATATTAGGAAAAAAAAAATTCTAATACATTTAATGTACAAATTCTCTGACTGTTTAAAAAGGTAGACCAATATTTTTCCTCTCTTGTCCATTGATTAGCAGAGCTTACCTTTCTGCATGAAAACTGTTTGGAAAGGTCTACTAATTGTCTGGTGCATGATGTGTTTTTTTCTGGACTGAACATGGACTTATATCAGTACCCTCAGAGAGGAGACAGTTGTATTAGTGGAAGCCTAATGCTGACATTCTCACAAACTGTTCTCTGTCAAGGTTTGGGATTTTCACATGCATCTTTTTATTTGTTTAAAAATATTGGTTAGCTTCAGATGCAGAAAGTGTCTGGTGTGGCCTTTTGGAGACTCACAGAGCTCACGAAGGAGACAAACTATCCAAGGAATTGCATTATTTCTATTCCTATTGCTTTCTCAGCTGACAGCAACTTCACCAAAGCTGCTTTTCATCCCGATGGAGATTGTGACTAACAAAGTGGGGTTGTGCAGAAGCTCAGGCTCTCTGGAGCTGCTGCCCTGACCACTGCCTGGCTTCCCCTCTGTCACACCACATAAAACGCCAGCAGTACTCAGCCACCTGCAAAAGGTCCAGAAAGGAGCAACATCAGAGCTTCCTCAGGATGGGATAAGTGCATCTGGTGATTAGCAATGATCAAGGTGCCAGGCAGTCTTGGAGTGACGAGCCCCAAGTGTGCCAACACAGTCTGTGAGCAATTTTATCGGTGCTGGCTGAAGTGTTGCTGCACAGATTGAAGCCTGAGTGTCACGGGCATCAGCTGAGGCTTTTTAGTGGCTGTGTGGTTGTGTCATCTCTCTGAGGGGCTTATTTATGATAGTGAGAGTTTTAAGAATGGCTTTAAAGATGTATATTAAGTAGCCCATGTGATGGTGTTCACAGGGGTTTTCAGGTGCGGGAAGAGACGAGAATGTTGACTCCATGTTTCAGAAGGCTTGATTTATTATTTTATGACATATACTACATTAAAACTATACTAAAAAGGATAGAAGGAAAAGTTTAATCTCAGAAGGCTGGCTAAGGTAAGAATAGAAAGGAAAAGAATGAAAACAAAGGTCTGTGGCTCGGACAGAGGGAAAGAGCCAGCTCTGCCATGACTGGTCACCAACTCCAAACATCCACATGAGGCCATGACTGGTCACCAACTCCAAACATCCACACGAGGCCAATCACAGATGCACCTGTTGCATCCCACAGCAGCAGATAATCAATGTTTACATTTTGTTCCTGAGGCCTCTCAGCTTCTCTGGAGGAAAAATCCTAAAGAAAGGATTTTTAATGAAAAGATGTCTGCGACAGCCCATAAGATCCAGGAGAAATTCAGGAGGGAAAAAAGGTGTCTCAGGGAAATAAAGGGGTGTATCACCTTTGGGAAAAGGGGCGGGCAACTCAGGAAGTGTTTAAGGATATTGTGAGGTCATGCAGAAAGAAAATTAAAATGGTGAAAGCTTCGTTAGAAATTAATCTGTCCACTTCTTTAATGGATCATTTGTATCATTTGTGAGCTCTGTGGGTCTCCAAAGGGCCACACCATTCTTCCCCTGTATTTAGCACTGGTGAGGCCACACCTTGAGTGCTGTGTCCAGTTCTGGCCCCTCACTTTGGGAAGGAATTTGAGATGCTGGAGGGCGTCCAGAGAAGGGCAACGAGGCTGGTGAAGAGTCTGGAGCCCAAGTCCTGTGAGGAACAGCTGAGGGAGCTGTGGGTGTTTAGCCTTGAGAAAAGGAGGCTCAGGGAAGTCCTTATCACTCTCCACAACTCCCTGGAAGGTGGCTGTGGCCAGGTGGGGGTCAGTCTCCTCTCACAGGCAACCACTGACAGGACAAGAGGACACAGTCTTCAACTGCACCAAGGGAGGTTTAGACTGGACACAAGAAGAAGTTCTCTACAGAAAGGGTGATTAGGCATTGGAATGGGCTGCCCAGGGAGGTGGTAAAGGCACCTGGAGGTGCTTAAAAAAAAAAGACTGGATGTGGCACTCGGTATTTAAGGATATTATTGGGTCATGGGTTTGGTTGACAAGGTGGTGTTAGGTCACAGGTTGAGTCTGGTAATCTCAAAGGTCTTTTCCAACCTAGCTGACCCTGTGATTCTGCAATTGGGCTGTGTATGTTAGGTTGGTATTATATTCACATTATATTCATTTTTTCCCTCTTAATTCTAGTAAAGTTATGAAGAAGCAGAGTTCTATGCACAAACCTCAGTGAGGATGCTTTTATTGCATATAAACAGAGCTAATTACTGCAGTCTATATTGAAACAATTATTATCAATGCCGTGTGAATGTTTAAGGAAACCTGATCTATGAATTGCCTACGCAACCTGGACTTCTAGATGTACGCGGGGATCTTTTTTCAGAATTAATTTAAAGCTAATTAGGTTTTTGTTTGGATATGCTGTTTGTTTGGGAGGAATTAGGGTGGTGGTTAGGGTTTGTTTGCTTTAAAGTAAGACCAAACAACTCATTGAAGACAAGTTCTACTGTCTGAGGTTTGCCCTGTTGCTTTCTGTTACCACTGTGCTGTTCTGTAATTCCAGTGTAACCATTAAGCCCCCAAATCCGACTGGCACCAGAAGCTCTGTCACAGCTGGAGTGAAGGGCAGGGAATCTAATCCATGAAATTTGCCTGGATAAGAATCTTGGGGATAAAATACTAGGACACAAAGCAGTTGCTCACCTGCAGAGGGAAGCCAGCTATTGCATACTGTAATCAGAGCTGCAGCTGCTCTTGCAGTTTGTCAGCTTGAACTGGCAGAGAAAACTTCTAATTTTTGTTCTGGTGGGTCTGAGGAGTATCAGTCTGGCGTTAGATATGAACTCATTATAATTTAAATAAATCACAATACCAATCATAGCTTTTTAATTCTATTACTTAGAAAATTTATTTTGCATGTTGTATTCTTCTATTGGCTCTAAAAATCAAAAAAAAAATTAAGTACAATAGCTCCAGAATTTCTGTCTAAATATTCTAGTTTTTCTACTTTTCATCAGGTTAATTATTTCCTTCTCCTTGTTTAGATTCTTTCTGTTCCTTTGGTTCTTTCTTCCTTGAGACAGCTTTCATGCTGCTGATTCATCTGTGTGATTGCTGACTGACCTCACAAAGTGCTTTTTCTTTAGCTCACTAATTTTTGTCAGTTCCAGTAAGAATATCTGAATAGTTTATATATGAATTAACTCTGGTTCTTGGTGTCTGGGGACATTCATTACAGTTTTCAGTATCCATGAACAGTCATAAAAGCGTTTAACATTAATGCAAATTTAAATTCAGTTGACTAGGTAATAAATCACTCTGTTTCAGTTTCCTCTCATTTTATCTTTTAGATCTCTGTTGCATTCCCTATACAGCAGACACACATTTTATTTCCTGTTACCATTCCTGCTTGATTCAGCTGTAGAGAACCTCTTTGCTTTCCTATCAATAACATTTGTTTTCATATAAATAACCTGTGATCTGGTGATCAAAACACTTGATCTGAGACACATCTTTATTGTTATTGTCATTGTAATATGTAGGAGATCCTTTTAAATTTTTTTCATTTCTTATGGTTGCATTTTTAGCATCTTTAAAACAGATTGGTTTGCTCCTGTTTACTCCTAATCTTTTGCATTTGGGAACACTCCTTTGAAAACAGATGTGTCAGTTCTTGAGGGACACAAGCTCTCCAGCCTATTCCTAGGCTGCATGGAGAGATGGTGGAGTCACCCCATCCCTGCAAGGGCTCAAGAAACAACTGGGTGTGGCAGTTCATGCACTGTGTGGCACTTATTGACATGGTGGTGTTAGGTAAAAGTTTGGACTTGATGATCTTGGAGGTCTTTTCCAAAATAATGATGTTACAATCTGTCTAGGGAACCATTTTGTTCACGGTACAGAAACAGGAGGAGGAAGACAAATTTCAGTTTGCTCCTTTCTGTCGCAGACGTCTTTCAGGAAAAAAATCCTTTCCTTAGGATTTTTCCTCCTGAGAAGCTGAGAGGCCTCAGGAACAAAATGTAAACATTGATTATCTGCTGCTGTGGAATGCAACAGGTGCATCTGGGATTGGCCCATGTTGGATGTTTGTAATTAATGGCCAATCACAGCCCAGCTGGCTCGGACAGAGAGTCCAAGACAGCTGCTTTTCTTGTCATTCCTTCTTTTCTATTCTTAGCCAGCCTTCTGAGGAAACCTTTTCTTCTATTCTTTTAGTATAGTTTTAATGTAATATATATCATAAAATAATAAATCAAGCCTTCTGAAACATGGAGTCAGATCCTCATCTCTTCCCTCATCCAAGAACCCCTGTGAACACCGTCACACCTTTCCATCTCCCATGGCCACTGAAGGTGGGAAATGTTTATCCTGGATCAGAAAAGAACCTTTCCCTGAAGGCATTCTGTTAGGAAAACCCAGGCCAATGCAACACTGATGATGACAGTGAGGTCCCATGAGCACATCAGACACTGCATTTAGGAAAATATTTTGCTGGGTAACTGCTGGCCCCTGCTCCAGGTGATGCCCTTCCTGCAGCTCTGTGGCTTTTCTTTCAAAGAGGCTTCCAGAAGGTTCTCTAAACTGGTCTGCTGTAACTGGGTTCAAGGTTTCCCTTTTCACTTTGCACACATGAGGAGCTCTTCACAGCAGGATGATCTCTTCTAAACATTTCTGCAGCAGCGGCCGCGCTTTAATCTGATTTATTTTTGATGGGCGCTACTTCTGTACACATGTTAATTAAGTGACTTTGAGCTTGTAATAAACCATGCCTGGATAGTACTTATTTACAGAAGAAATGCTGTTTACCCCATCCTCTTCTAGACCACAGGCTGCTGTGGAACACAGTGGAGATCCCTGACAAGCTCCTCTGCAGCTGGTCATTTGAGCCGAGTAAATAACATTTCTAGCAGCTCCCATACAGAAGTGTTTCATTACATTGTCAGGCATGAAAATTGTATTGTCACTACATACAAATGTTTTTGGAAGGATTGACAGCTTTTTGATTTGTGTGTCTAAGATTCTAGCTGATGCTGATGATGATATGTGACACCCGAGAGGAGAAGAACTTATGTGCAGTGAGAACTTAGGAAGAAATATAATACTCTTTGTTGCTTCCCACAACCCAAATTAAGCTTTGTATTGGGCAATCTGAGACATATCTTAAGGCCTCATGGAAAGAAAACCTTTTTACAGAACCATCCAAATATGACACATCCTTTTTAAGAGAAATATTCGAGCTGTACTTAAAGGCAAGTTTTAGCTTCTTTGGACATGTACATGCTTGTGTTGAAAAGACTGATAAGTAGAGAGTGATTTTAGGATCCAAATTCTTTCCAGAAAAATTTCTACT
This sequence comes from Passerina amoena, assembly GCA_013401095.1. Taxonomy (NCBI): domain Eukaryota; kingdom Metazoa; phylum Chordata; class Aves; order Passeriformes; family Cardinalidae; genus Passerina; species Passerina amoena. Next base: position 177,163 of record WBNP01000591.1, on the reverse strand, counting down.
TTGGGGAAGAGGGCAAGAGAAACAAACCTCTTATTTGAGTTATTGCAATGTGTTCTGTGACATTTCCAGGGCTGACTGGAAGAACAAAGGCAAATAATAATGAAAGCTAAAGAGAAAACTATTTATGTAAAAGTTTCAGGGGTTTTAAAGTATGAATTTGGATATATATTCCCTGTTTGAAGTCATTAATCTCTTTTATCAATGGTCTTCTGATGTTCTAGATTCTTTTCTTGCTGGGCCGTTTGTTTTGTAACTAAAACCTTTCACATTCATCAGTGCTCTCCTTCATAAATTTGCTTTGTGGGATGATTAAAAAAATCATCAACTTTTCAGTCTTTTATGTACTTTTCTTTAGTTTCAAATGTGTGCAAACTTTAAGGGAAAGGAAGTTAGAAATGTGTTTCTCTGGTTGCAGGGAAAGACAGACTTCAAACCAGCTTTAGGTTACAGCTTTAGGTTTTTTTCTCTGGCACAGCTATAGACCTTTAAAAACATAATATGAAATGCTGCAATATCTTTCTGGAATTTCTCTTTGAAAACCTTTTAAGCAGAGAACATATTACATCACCGATGCTGACAAAACCCCATATCATCTTGTGAGATATAAATTCTTTGTTAGATAAAATCTGACTAACCTGGACTGGCAGAAAAAAAAAAAATACAACAAGCCAAACCAGCCTCATTCAATAAAGAGACTTGTGGCTGTATTTTCCTTTAAAACTCACCATGTCTTTATGCTAAAAAGACCATGAAACAGAAACACTTTGAATGGCTTCTGAAGTGAAACTTTTTCCTTTCTTATTGTAAGATGCATGCAAGTAAACAGTAGATGTTAAAATTGTCAGATGTTTAAGACATCAAAGTTTTCTCCCAGTGACATGTAGAGGAGATTTAAATAATATCTCATTTTAAAATCAGCAGGAAATACCTGGGAAACATATTGCAGAATGAAATTGGAAGCTGGCCCAGTACAATCTAGTCAATATATTATTATATGCCAACAACAGAGGAGTAAGATTGATATCTGGTCAATGCCTAAATCCAGAGAGTTCTGTTTGATTTTCAAACTTTTTTCTTTTTTTTTTTTTTAATTAAATATTAATTGTGAAAAATATATATAAGTGTCTTCTGACTGGAGAATTCAGATTCTAACACCAAGAGTGCTCTTTTCTCCCTAAGACATTATTAGCCCCCTACTCCCCAACTTGTCTCATACCTTCTGCTAGATTGGCAATATTAAAAAAAAAAAACCAAACTCTAAAGAGATTGAGTTTTATTTGAAACAATTCAGGTGGGAGAGTGTTTACCTCGTCTCCTGGTATACTATTATTTTTTGTCCATGAGGTTAATTACCTAAGCTGTTTAAAGTTTGCAGTGAATCAGAGTACAGCTTATCAGAAGAACACAGTTCTGTGCTGCTTGGATTTTCTTTGTGGTCCCTTACATGGTTTGGTTTTTTTTCTTTTTCATAACCTGTATTTAAAGAGGGGACCAGCAAGGCAGGCACAAACATACATTTATTTCTTCTCAGAACCTTCCATTTGATCTTTTCTTTTCTTTTGGTGGTGTGTGGAGCCAGTTGAGGGTCCTGTCGTTCAGAAGCTGGTCCCATTGATCTTTGGGAAGAGCTCTGGTTTGACCCTTCAGTTCCCAGCCAGACTCTGGCACCACGCTGATTGCCTCTGTGCCGGGAAATGAATTTGTCACAGCGGTGTTCATAAAGAATCCTTTCTTGAAAATAAAAAGACATCTTCACCCCCACGTCCCCTCCCCGAAAAGGGGAGTTAAAGGGAAAAAAAAAAAGAACCAAAAACTAGACTGAAAGAGACACTGCCAAACTCTGTGGGAAGGAGAGAAGGAGGAAATAAAGTGGGAAGGAAATTTGTTAAATCCGTTGCTTACATAACAGCAACAACTTCCCTATGTGACAATATAGGGCAAAACAAAAAGCTCCTGGAAATACATACAATTTCTCAACATTAAAAGCAACATAAACCAAAAGCTGATGTTTTCCTAAAAATGCAGTTTTACGATGACTTTTATATAGGAATATATGTATGGTAATGAATTAATGCTGCATTTTTAAGAAGTCACATTGCAATCACAGAGGAATTGCTGTTTAAATGCCTAGTTTCCAGCTTTCATGTGAGAATATTTATAACCCATTTCCTTTACACTGCCACTCTTCTTAGAAGCACATGGATAATTATAATTGTAAATAAGCATTATATAATTAAAATATAAATCAGCATTAAAATTTTTAAAATTAGTTTTCCTTTGAATGCTTTCATTTCTGCTCTATTATAAATGATGGATTAATTTTCATTCACCACTTCTGAATATCTTTGAGCAAATGCAATAATTTCAGTGCTTAAAATCCTAAGTTCCTGCAGGAATGTATTTTTCCTTACCATTTAATTATGGGTACAGTATGAATTATCGTATCTTATAGTAAAACTTTATTTTCATAACATAAAGTCCTTGTACATTCTTTAGCTTATGCTTTTTTTTTTGCCTGATGCATTAGAAAAGATCAATAGTAAAAAGAGGCTAGAGCAGGCTCCAAGATTCTGAAGTTCTCACCTGTCCCTAATGAAAAGTTCCAAGTCAGTCAAGCTCACTGTAATGCAGCAAAACCTGGATTTAATCTTGAGAGACTCTGTGCTCATAGGACGTTTTGTGTCAAATTTTGGTTCTTCACAAAGTTACTGTATTGAAAATTGGCCCTGCAGAGCGCCACAGGTGAGTAAAATTTATCTCAGAAATAAAAAAATATGGGATCTTGCATCCAGAAGAGCAAAGGGAATACTGAGTAGGTCCTGGAGTATCTGAATAATATTCTTTGAGGTGCAGTCAAGCAAGAGTGGAAAGGAGTGAGCCAGTGTGATTCTACAAAGCCCACACACGTTCCTCTAGGCCTGTACATACTTTGTGTGTGCTACTAACAGTTCTATTCTTTTGATTTAAGCAAACATTCCCATCAAGGACTTGAGCCTTGCTCATCAAGGCTCCTACTCGAATGTTTATACATCCAGGTGCAGCATGCAACCAGTTTTCTGGAGTTCCTCTGCTCCAAAATACTTTTAATGTAGCATTCCACACAAGATGGGGTTTAGGTTTGTTTCTTTAGGGGTCTATTTTGGTCCTCTGGAGAGAGATGCTACCAGAGATGACCTTCCCTACAGAATGGACTGATCTTTATTGCCACTACACAGATTTTCAGAGCAGGGAGAAATTCAGTATAATAAATATTGACCTGATATCAAGATGCCTTTGAGATTTCTTGTTCAGATAGTTCAGTCTATCTTACTCAGGGATGAGCTTTCAAAGGTGCTGCGCTCAAAGCTGCACAGCACACTTCAACTTTTCAGCTTGATAAATTATTTTCTACCCTATGGAAGGCATTTAACTTTCTAATTACTCCATCTCCCAAATAATCCAAAGTGATAAAAGCCATAAACTGCTGATGAGCATTGCAGGCTTGAGAAGAGAAAGCTCCTGGGGGACCCCATAGCACCTCTCAGTACCTAAAGGTGCTACAAGAGATCAGGAAAAGGACTTTAAAAGGACATGTAGCTACAGGACAAAGGGGAATGGTTTCAAAGTGAAAGAGGGCAGGTTAAATTACATGTTAGGAAGAAATTCTTCCCTGTGAGGAAGATGGAGCACTCTGCCCCACTCCCTCCGCTGTAGTGGCAGAGAATTGGGAAAGTCAAAGTTAGAAAACTCTTGTGTTGAGGTAAAGACAGTCAAACAGAAACTGGACACTCAAATAAATCAAAACAAAGTGTTAATTCACCACTTCCCACAGGCAGGCAGGTGTTCAGCCGTTCCCAGCAAAGCAGGACTCCAATGCCTAACAGTGACCTGGGAAAAGCAACACCATTGCTCCAAATGTCCCCCTGCTTCCTTCTTCCAGCTTTACCTGCTCAGATTGGAATATCCCTTAGGTCAGCTGGGGTCTGCTATCCTGGCTCTATCCCTACTCCACCACTCACTGGTGAGGCACTAACTAAAATATCCCTGTATTCCCAGTGCTGTTTCCAGCGTGAATCCAAACCATGGTGCCACAGACATATTTTCTGAAAAATCCCTTTGGCAGGATTTTTCTCCTGAGAAGCTGAGAAGCCTCAGAGGAAAAGAAAAACAATAATTATCTGCTGCTGTGGAATGCAACAGGTGTATCTTTGATTGGTCTGTGTTGGTTGTTTCTAATTAATGGCCAATCACAGCCCAGCTGGCTCGGACTCTCCGAGAGTCATGAGATTTTGTTATCATTCCTTTTCCATTCCTTTCCTTGCTTGCCTTCTAATGAAATCCTTTCTTCTATTCTTTTAGAATAGCTTTAATATATCATTTTCTTTTCATACAATATATATTATAAAATAAAAAATCAGCCTTCTGAAACATGGAGTCAAGATTCTCATCTCTTCCCTCGTCCTGGGACCCCTGTGAATGCCACTACACCATGGCCCTGTCCTATCTACTATGAAGAAAATAAATCCTACACCAGGCAAAACCAACATAGGCAGAAACAGGACTCAGGAAGGAGACCAGCACAAAGAGCATCTTGTATTCTCCCCCTGCCAGGCAGAATGCAATAACTTAAAGAAAGGGAGTGACAGAGGCGAGTGCATTTTTGGGGTCCCACTCTCTGCCCACCTTGCCTTCCCAGCTCCTTCATATCATGACCTCCTCCACAAGGGACAGAAGGTTGGTGTGCCAGACAGAGCCTTAGGGTAAGAGACCTGCTGGAGCAGATGGAGCCTGGGCCTGTTGGTCACCAACACAACTGAGCTAATTGGGAACATCAAGCTTCCAGGCAATGTGGGCTGGCTGCAGTGATTATGAAATGGTGGAATTGACAGTCCTGAGGAATATGGGAAAGGCAAGAACCAGGACTGTGAATTCTGTGAGAGCCAAATTCCATCTGTTCAAGGAGGCAGTCCACAGGATGACACCAGACAGAGGGATGGGACACCGGGCAGTGGCGCCTGGGAGAAATGTGTCCATGTGAATCCCATGAGGTGTATTTAACAATGCCAAGTGCAAGGTGCTGCACCTGGGATGGGGCCATCCCTGATGTCAATCCAGGCTAGAGGATGAGCAGATGGAGAGCAGCCCTGCCCAGAAGGACTTGGAGATGATGGCCCAGAGAGCCAAACGTGTCCTGGGCTGCATCCAGAGCACAGGAAAGGGAGGGAGAGCATTCTGCCCCTCTGCCCTGCTGAGAGCCCACCTGCACTGCTGCATCCAGCTCTGGGCTCCCAGCACAGCAAGGACATGGAGCTGTTGGGGTGGCTCCAATGTAGAGCCACAAAAATGATTAGAGGCATGAAACATCTTTCCTAGGAGAAAAGAGAGAGATTTGGGGTTGTTAAGCCTCTAGAAGAGAAGTCTCTGGGGAGGTCTCTGTGTGGCCTCTAAACACTAAAGGGGGATTATAAGACAAGGGTAAGGGGACAGACTTTAAGTGGAGTTGTGGAAATAGGACAAGAGGTAATGTTTTTAAACTGACAGAGCATAGATTCAGACTGTGTTTAAAGACTAAATATTTTACAGTGAGAGTAATAAAACTTGCCCAGGTTGCCCTGGAAGTGTTGAAGCTTGGGGCTCTGAGCCCTAAGTTGAAGATGTCCGTGGGATTTTCAAGGGTGACCAGCTAAGGCCCTGAGCAGCACATATTGGTGGCCAAGCTCATCCTGCTGTGAGCAGCCAGCTGCAGCAGAAACTTCCAGAGGTCCCTTCCCACCTTAATTTTCCCATTGTCCTTTAAAGAGTCTGCTCAGCTCTGTCATGAACAGTTTTTGACGTTTGTTAATAAAACGGGAAAAGAGCAATAAAAAAATTACAAACCTATTTCAAAGACTGAAACACTTTTTTTTTTTATTTTAAGGGATAAAGTCTATAATTTTATGTGGTTTATTTGTAAATAGGAAACTTAAATAGTAATTTGATCAGAGTATGTACTCACTACATGGGAGAGGAAACTTTAATAATGTGTTCTTCAGTCCAGCAGACAGAAATATGAGTGGAGTCTGGAAGCAGTTCATAGATACATTGAAATCAGATATTAGATGTTCCTAAAAGCAAAATAAAATTAAAATGAGGTCATTTAACTGGAAAGCCAGCTAAGTGATTTGGTTGATTGGCCATCACTGGTAATTTTAAAATCAGGTTTAGATGCTATTTCTAAATGAGGTAGTCTGATTCAAATGGAGCCAAATCAGAAAAATCGTATGACCTGTGTTATGCAAAAAGATGGATTAGATGAGTACACTGAGTACCTCCAGTCCTCTAATTTATGGAAATAAAAAATAATTTAGTCCAAACTGATAGGGATGTCAACCAACACAGCATTTTTTTTTTGCCTTGGAATAATTTAGAAAATCAGATCATTTCTTTCCTCAAAGAAGCAAGGTTATTCAAGCAAGTGAGATGTCCAGCTATGGAGTTTTAATGCTAAAATGCTTAGTGTTACATTGCATCCATGGCATTGACACCAGCACACATGGAACCAGAATCTAGCTACAAATATGCAGGAAAAAGGGAGGGGGAAGAAACAGTTTTCATTTAATTCCTTTCCTTTCTCAACCTGGGCTATATTTTTTTTTCCTGCGTTTAGAGCTCAAATCAGTAGTAACCTGGTAGTTTCAGAACTTCAATGTCTTCTCAAAAAAAAAAAAAAATTGCTATCCAATTTATCTGGAAATTCCAGAGCGTACAGAATTTTTCAGCAGGTTGCAGACATTGTTTGGAAGCGCAGTTGATACCAATGCTGAGAAGTATTTTGACCAGTAATCTGAACCACTGACATGAAACCTGACCAAAGAGATCCCAGATGGCTCAATTTAGCAATCCAGAAGCACTGGAAGAGGCTGCTTCAGAATTTGTTTAATACCTTTATATGTGTAGCCCCATCATCTGATATCCCTCAGGATATGCATCAGTTGTGCAAAGCTCTGATGCACAGATATTCCTGGTCAATAAGTGACCTGCAAATAGGGTTATTCTAGGCTTACCTATTATGGTTTACATTGCAATATGTGTAATAATACATTTAAAAGCTTTTATTTTACTATTTTAGGAATTCATCCTCTACTTCAAGTGTGCTGACAGTCGGAGCTTCCAGGATATGGATTTTGAAACCTGAAGAAAAGAATTGGTTTTAAGAGTTTAAGAGGCACTCACATGATTTCTTCCAAATATAGATGAGTTAAAAAATACTAAAAAAAAAACCAAGTGAGACACAGACATTATGCTCTCTTTAGAATATTTGTGTCTTTTTGTCTCCATTTTACAGATGCCACATTCATGAAAGTACCACCCACAGCTCGCAAAAAGATTTAGTCGTACAAGCTTGAGGGAAGGAAGGAAAGAAGTAGGTGTGGGTGAGAAGGAAACAAGCAGAGGGTGGTGCCTGTGATGCCTTCCTGCATTGACACCAACATCCACAGCTTTCAGTGGGTGTTCAGTGTGACCCTTCCTCTTGCCATGACTGCCGTGGCTCCGGAGCCATCGGAGCTTTGGGTAATTGCACAAATGTTAAACAAGCAGGAAAGGGGACACTGGGTTAATTATTTATCCTGCATTCCTCTGCAAAGGCAAACCAACACAAACAACTTTTGTTCCTCTAAATGAGGCTGCTACTTGTACATAAACTGATACAACCTCTGCCATTGATAGGGCTGAGTGGGCTACAGCATCACATGGAAATGAAAAGCTGTAAGAGTGAAGAAATTGTATGAATTTCATTATCATTAATATAGCAGGACAGCAGCACTTAACTTCACAATCATATTTTCTGATGGGAAGATGAACATTTCATCTAATTTTAACTCAGCATTTTGGTTTTTTGTTGGTATTTTTTTCCATCTAGTTAGAAAAAATGAGTTTGCATGCTCTTTCCCTCAAAAGGAAATAAAAATTAGAGGATATTCTATTCAAAGTGGGCATACTGCTATGAGGATATATTCTATTCAAAGTGGGCATACTGCTATTTTACCCTGATTTCATGTAAAGATGGAAAACCATGTGCCTTTCAGACCATGCACTATGGTTTTCCATCTTTACATGAAATCAGGGTAAAATTATTCTAGGCTTACCTATTATGATTTACATTGCAATAGGTATAATAATACAATTAAAAGCATTTATTTCAATGTTTTAGGAATTCATCCTCTACTTCAAGTGCACTGAAAGTCAGAGCTTCCAGGGGAAATGTGGGTAGATTTTGATTTCAGTATTTTGAATAAATGAGCTGGAAGTTCCTGATAAACCGAGTAACAAAATCCCCTCTTCCAGATTTTATTTATTTATTTATTTATTTATTTTTTCATTTATTTTTTTATTTTTCCATGATGACTGAAAGTGTGAGCACACAGACACACCTTGAAAGCAGGGCCTGCCTGATGGGAGCCAACAGAAGACTGGAAGCAGCAGCTGATTTAGCATGGCCAAAAAATCTTAGCCTGCCCCAGATGGTCTCATATACAGAGGCTTTCCAAATTCCCACCTGATGCCTACTGCCTTCAGGGAGAATCAACACTGACAGCAGCTTTCTGGAAAAAAAACCCAAAAGGATAAATAATCTCAGTGGGCATGAGCATAGCCTAAAAACTTATGTGCAGACAGGGTAGCCAAGGGATTTTGCAGCCTGCTGCTTTTCACAGGGCGTGGGTGACTCTGAGGGATGTGCAGCAGCTGTTAAACCTCATCCCTCTGCATCACCCCACCAGCCAGCATCAAACTGCATCCAAAAACTGACAGGAATCCTGGAAGGGAAAAGGGATTACAAGTGCACCTCCGAGGTTTTCAGTATGGGGAAATGTTGCAGACATCTTTGATGGAAAATCCTTTCCTTAGGATTTTTTCCTCCTGAGAAGCTGAGAGGCCTCAGGAACAAAATGTAAACATTGATTATCTGCTGCTGTGGAATGCAACAGGTGCATCTGGGATTGGCCCATGTTGGATGTTTGTAATTAATGGCCAATCACAGCCCAGCTGGCTCAGACAGAGAGTCCGAGCCACAAACCTTTGTTATCATTCTTTTCTATTCTATTCTTAGCCAGCCTCCTGATGAAATCGTTTCTTCTATTCTTTTAGTATAGTTTTAATGTAATATATATCATAAAATAATAAATCAAGCCTTCTGAAACATGGAGTCAGATCCTTGTCTCTTCCCTCATCCTCAGACCCCTGTGAGCACGGTCACAGGGAAACAACCTAAGGACAGGGTAAAACCCAGAGGACAGTGAGTTCCAACAAGAAAAGCAATCACTGTGTTTACCTGTGGAGACATTTGGAAGGTCTAAAGGAGGATTAGGAGGACAGGAACAAGGGAGAAGTTGTTTGGATTGCTAGAAAGGAGGAGGGCTGAGCAGTAGGGAAGAGAGGAGTGAGAAAAAGCTGCTGAAAAGTGCAAGCAGTGGAAGAAGTTAGAGGGAGATTTCATACATCTGAGTCCTATCTTTTCCAATTTTTGCCCTGTAGTCAGTTCCTGTGGCTTGTCCAGGCCTCCCTTGAGGACCTTTGGCATGAGCTCTGGATATGGGAGCTAAAGGCATTTTTTAAATGGAAAATCTTTTCCCAGGCCCCAGTGTGGAGTTACTGATGAGGGGGACAAGGACTGGGAGGCAAGAAGGAAAGCAGAATGCTTTGAGTCATGTAGGAAAATATGAAAGAACATTTTTAACCTTCTTTTTTTTGGCACCAGTCATTACTTGGCTGTAGCATCTGACAAATCTTCCCACAGCTTGTATTCAACCCTAACTTTCTAGTTTTAGTTTACAATTTCTGGATTTCTTGAATCAAAACTGTTACCTACAGAAAATCTGCACCAGAACAGATTTCACTTCTTCAAAGATGGAGGTGTCTGTCCCTTTTTTTTTCAAAATAAACTTGTGTTAGAGAGCTTGAAATGTAGCAGAAGGCTTATTCAGTGTTCCTTGTGTAGTGCAGTGCTAGGGAAGAAAAAAGGCTTAAAATTACTCCTTCTATGGCTGATTGTTAATGACCTCAGATGAAATGAAATAATCAATAAATATGCATACTAATTTGGAAGCTTAATGCATTCTTGTGCACAATTTTCAACATGTGGTACATTAGAGGAGAAAAGCCCAGAGCTGTACATAACATGACCCATTGGTGATGACAACAGTGAAATGAAAATCTTCAGTGGGTTTATTATATACTTTGGAGGTTAATAATAATTAGTGCTCATTCTGGTGAGAAAGATTTTTCTCTCTTTTTATTTTTTCGACTGCTGGTTTATAGGGTCCTTTCTCTACACCCATTTATGGGGTCTTTTCTCTGCCTCCACTCTGAAAACACTTAGACACATAATACCTGGCATTTTCCACATTGTCATTTATTTGTAGGCATATAAAATGGAGTACCATAGCATGGCTAATTTATACCCACAAGGAAACACGGGTCCCTGAGTTGCATTTGCCAGCTTATAATCTGTTTTCCTTTCAAAATAAGGTTGACTTTTATGAAATACGCTTTTAATTGTGTCCCCAAGCATTCATAGCTTGTTGTTCTGTTCTGGAAACTCCAAGAAGAAAACCACAAATCCTTTCTATTGACAAAGCATGTGAAGTTATGTTAGAATGAAGCCCTACTGAGACCTAATATTTTCAGGCTCATTTTGGAACCACAGCTTATTTGCAGATAAGTAGATCCTACTGTGATTTTCTAAGGTTCTGAAAATAGACAAGTCCTTACCTTTGAAATTTATACAAGTGGAATGTACAGAAGCAGGGGTTTGTTCTGGCTGAGAATATGGCAGATGCTATTAATAATTGCATTTGGTCCTTTTTATTGTTGCAGTTTCATTGTTTATGGAACAGAAATGCCTAAGTAATGCCCTTAACTTCTTTGAGATCTTATCCTCTAATGAAATGCACTTATCCAAAAACGTTTTCTAATGACTAATTTTATTTTTTTTTTCTTATCTAATTCTTCTGTAGCTGTTGCAATGATTTCTTGCTCATACTGTTTCAGTAATACTGTGGAGGAGAAGACAAAAGTGACTAAATCCTTGACAAGTTAAGGGTCACATTTGTATTAGAGAGGAAGAAAACAGGCACCAGTAGATGAATCTCCTCTTTTCCCAGTCCTATTGATCAGTAGCAGGAAAAATTACTCTTTAGAAAAAAATAGCTTGAGAAAAATATCTCGAGTTTTCTAAAGAGCTTTACTTTTTTTTTTCTCTTTATTTTCTTTTAATCACTGAATTTTATTAAGTCAAATAATAGGACCTTTTCAAGAGGTCTTTTGAAGACCTTTTCAGAGGTCTTGTCACACTGTGAAGCTATTAGATACCCACCAGTTTTATTACTAATTTTCTTATAAGACTTACCTAATTTTCTCAAAGTAATTTTTGTGTGTGAGGAAAGACAGGGAAAAGGTTTTTGTTTCTGTGTTACACACCACTTGATTTATCATCTGCAACCAAGATTTCTCAGTTGACAGCTTTTTTTGGCAGGCTTACTAGGAGTTCCCATGCATCACCCTTAAGAACTGTAGCCCCACCTATTAACAAATTCTGTGCATTTTGTATTCCTGGTTTTATATTTGTTATATTTCTTTATATCTGGGCAGAAATATTTTATGTATGAGCTAATCTAAGTATGTTATGGCATTTCAGAATGTAAGTCCATCAGTAATTCAAATTTCACAATGAGGAGAAAAATAAGAAAGCATTGAGTAACTTTTGGTAAAAAAATATTTCTTGTTCTGTAATGTTATCCATCCTCTACGTTGATTGAAACAGGATTCATAATAAATTTAGAACTGCACTTAGTTGATTGATGCAAACCTGATTTGCAAAAGAAAGAGCTCACAGTGAGACAGTAGCACCAACCTTAAATCAGTGTTTTCTATCTCTTAAGTGTTTTAAGCCTTAATGTTCAATAATATACATTATCTATTTCTCCTTGCATACATATATGTATAAATATATACATGTTTGTCACTATGTAAATAAATACATTTTAAAAAATTGTTTCCTAGGAAGGCACGTAGTATGTCCTGTCCATTAACATTCCAAATTTAGAAACAAGAAATGTATCAAAAATATGTTGTTCTGATTCTGCTTAACTTGCCCTTGTGGCTTATGGAAAACTGATAATAGTTGGGAAACCTGTTCCATAAAATCTCACTGAATTTGGAATGAAGGTTCTGCAAATTTCCATGTGAAATTAGTCTATGAGAACTAACAGAAAAATCAACGAGCAAGTATGGGTTTATGTCATAGGCATCTTTTATGAAAAATCCTTTCCTTAGGCTTTTTCCTCCTGAGAAGCTGAGAGGCCTCAGGAACAAAATGCAAACATTGATTATCTGCTGCTGTGGAATGCAACAGGTGCATCTGGGATTGGCCCATGTTGGATGTTTGTAATTAATGGCCAATCACAGCCCAGCTGGCTCGGACTCTCTGAGAGTCATGAGCTTTTGTTATCATTCCATTTCCATTCCTTTCCTTGCTAGCCTTCTGATGAAATCCTTTCTTCTATTCTTTTAGTATAGTTTTAATATAATATATCTAACAAAATAATAAATATATATAATAAAATAAAACCTGGAGTCAGATCCTCATCTCTTCCCTCATCCAAGACCCCCGCGAACACGGTCACAGGTTTATGAAGGAGAATGTTCAAAGAAACTCCTTCTGAAAGTGAACAGCAAAGTGGAAATTCCCCAGTAATGGGTAACACTAATCAAATGGTTTACACAACAATAGGAAAAGATCAGTTAAGGTAAAAACTGCTTCCCAAGGAAGAGGTGGCACTCTGGTCATGAACTGCCTGCCGTGGCATTAAGTATCTTTCAGTGTTCCTTAACTATTGCTTGTGTTTGAGTGAAGGACGATCTTGATTCTAAAATACAATCCCCTTGATTCTAGGTTAGCCACTGAAAGCTAGCAACTGTTTGCATTATTTTGTAAAGATTATGTTTTCCAGAAGGACAAATATGAGTGTTTGTTCACTCAGTATGGCAGCTGGCTAAATGTCTGTGGCTGCTTGTCTGAGACAGGTACTGCAAACTGGTAGTGGGGAAGGGCACATTTGGAGAACTCCTGTGTACATGTCAGAAACTGGAAATTCAAATATAAAATACCCCACCCATAGGAGAGAAAGGTATTTAAGCAAAAAACTGCATTAAAATCTTCTTGGGTTGAATATAAATATTTCTCTTCTTCCTGACCAAAGCTGGGAACCTGCCATGCAGTGAAGCTATTGTTGCAATGATAGCAAGAATAATAGAAGAATACATTGACAAATTTCACGAGGGGTATTGCATTCATTTCTCTTGATTCTCTAAGTTGGCAATGTAATATGAGTAAAATTTCCTTTTTTAAATAAGCACTGTTTAGCAAAAAGCAACAGTATTTCCTAAACATTAATTTCTTTCAGTTGCTAACCTAGAAAGATAATGAAACAATTTAAATGCAATATTTTGGGTAGAAAATACATCCAGAACAAGAAATTGTAAGTTGAGATTCATCCTAGTATGGTTTAAAATAGCTGAAATATAAACCACTCAAAAAACCCAGACTGATGATGGCAGTGGGCACAGAATTTTAAGCACGTTGGTGCTGCCAGATTGATACTGAATTGCTACAATTGTGACAGAAAATATACTCGAGCTTTCATTCAACAGAATAATATTTTTCCTGAAATCTGCAAGACATTTTGTGATACCCACAGAGGTGTCAGTCAGAGAAGCCTTGAACAGTATTATATAATTATATCACATATAATTATATATATTATATATATATATATATATATATATATATATATATAAAATATAATATATATCTATAATTATAATATATTTAATATATCTATAATTATATATATTATATTTTATATATAATATCTATAATATATAATTTTATATAATTATATATATAATTTTATCTATTTTATATACTTATTATATAAGTATTTTTATATATGACATATTTATAATTATATATTTACAATAGGCATATAATTATATATTATATGCATATTATATTATGTATTAAATATTATATATTATATATTCATATAATAAATATATATCTTATATAATATATATTATTTATATTATTACATGTATGATAATATATATATTATATATTTATATTATATATTTATAATATGCATATAATTATATAAAAATTATATATGTATATATATATACAGAATATAATTAAAGCTGTTGACCTTGGCAAGCAAGGGGCTGAATTTGGCAGTTGTGCATCTGCAGACCCACCTGCAGCACCTCAATGCAATATCTTTTGAAAGGAGCTTGCTCAAGCAGAGGCACGATCAAAGTCCTCCCAAAAAAATATGTGTGTTTTTTTCATAGGTCAAATTTTAGCTCTTGTTTTGGATCTGCAAAGCTACAAGTGTTGTTTTAGCCTCTAAATAACCACAGGAGGTTTCTGCCATTGATTCGAGTGGTCTTCAGATAAGACTCTGTGTGCATCAACATATTCCATGCAGCATGTAAAATTCATTTTAGCTTAAAGTTTATGCATAATTTACGCTGGGAAACACCCTGGTAGCTGGCATGTTATTTATTTTTATCTTCTGTTCCACTCACCCTCATCTGTGGTCTGTGCCTCTGTTTTTCACTTTTTATTTTTTTTACCAGGAATTTTCTTTCTGCTCTCATGTATAATTGTCTTGTTTCTTTGTTGTTATTGCTGCTGCTGGTTTTAACACCTGTGTTAACTCACTCATCCACCACCCTCCACTTTTCTCTTAAATGACTATTCTCTTTACTACCAAACTATTTTTTCTTTGTTTTTCAAACAGTTCTTCCCTGCTTCCTTCTCATGCCTAACTTAGCATGACACCTCTCCTTTATCTTTCCATTTCATGCATCATGTTCCACCAGTTTTCCATGGATCTGAAGCTCTAGAGCCCTATCATCTTCTTACAGAAATCTTATTATTTGCCTCTCCTCAGCATCTACATTCAGGTTTCCTTCATGTTTCCAAATTTATCTTTATTTTTAATTCAATAGTTTTGGATAAAATAAAAAAAAAAATCTATATTTGTAAAAAGTTCAGTTCTGTAAGTCTCCCATATCAAAAATATTAATTTAGTCCCTTCTAAATTCTGCCTCACCAATTCCTCTCCCTCCTTTGAATACATTTGCCTCTATTTTCCTTTACTTCAGTATGCTGAAGTAACTAATGATAATTTCCATTGGAAAGTCAGTCCCTAATGTTGAAGTTTAAATGGTGGAAAGGCGATTTTTATCAGAATATATATTGTCTAATATTTAACTCCCAACTTGAATTCATGCTAACTTTATGAAGAACTTAGTAAGAATTAGGAACATACTCTAAAGAATCTCCAATAGTTCAAGATCTTCCATTAAAACACCAAGGCTTTATATAGAATGAAAGCTCTGAAGAACCATTCAGAAGAAAATATTTAGTTTTTTAAAACATTAAATGCTTTAAAAAATCTTGATTTAACACTTAGTGTAATCTCTCTGGAAAGATCCACCTTCAGGAACATGATGAGCCCAAGGTTGTGTGAGTCCTGTAGCCTTGAAGAATGAAGCCCTATGTTATACAATTCTGATGTCAGAAAGCACAAACTACAATGAAAAAAATAAATGAAATAACTAGCTGAACTCATCACCACAGGAAGGAATGCCAGTCTGAGGCAAATAACACAGATGTCTATATATAGGTTATTAAAAAATATTATGCAGTATTTTTTATTGTTTACATCCCAGATTAACATCCACAGCTATATAATACTTAAAAGATGAGAGCTGGTAATAATCACCGAAAATGCTTTGCCAATTACCAGACTGTGTTTTCTTAAACAAAATTAGGTATGTGTTAGTACAAAGAATACCCAGGAACACCCAGAGATAATGCAGAATGTCAGCACTTTCAAAACAATTCAGTTAGCATATTTAAGCAGACTTGATTAGGGACTGAGACCCACTTCCTCAAAGGTGATTAAGTACATAACTCCCACTGAAATCAATTTACTTATATATGAATTTAAAATGGCTATAGAGATGTCTTTTGATATGAAATTAATTTTAAATGTTTGCTCACCACCGTGGCAAGTATAGCAAGGTTAAACTCTGTTACCATAAAAATTTAAAGATTTTCTTAAATATGTTATGTCAGCATGAAAAAAAAAAAAAACCCAAACCTACTTAAGGATGCCTGTCATTTTTATGACATTAAATTTATACCACATTTCTGATATTTTATTAAATGGCCTTGCAAATTTAACTTCTATGGTATCCAGATATTAACATAGCAATAATTACAGTCACTTGGCAATTTCCAACCTTGTCATTATTTTCTCAAGCAGCAGTCCTGGTTGGAACTCTGAAATAATTTAGCTGAGAAATCATAAAATCGGTACAAAGACTTTAATACACAATTATTTTTATGATTATCCCTGACTTCCTAAGTCGTTCTGTCAACCTGATGTTTCTGAAATAGAATTGTTAGAAAGGACTTTCAGTATTTAGTGGTGAATTTCAGCAGAAATAGCCTCTTCTGTATCCTTGGGTTGCAGGTTTCCTTTACTCTCTGCTTTGACAATTTTAACAATATAAATTGAACAGCTGCTATGAAAGAAAAAATAGAAAGTGTATGAGAAACTGTATGAGAACTGCAGCACACAGACAATGAATTTTTCTGGTTTTCTCTTTTATTATTTCAACCATAGAACCAGCACCTACAGTTATTGTTCAGTGCTTCACCCCGCTTTAAATATTTTGTACAAAGGAAGTGAGAGGGAGACCTCCCTCCACTTGCAAGAGTTAAATATTTATGTCTACTTACTTTTCTGTCTTTTAGGCCAGTGTTTATCCGTGCAAGAATATTGTCTATGATGCCAAGGCTGTTTACTTCAGTTAAATTCTTTGGTGAAGGATTCCCTGAAATTTTGTGGAATGGTCTATCCATGAGGTGATGCCATGTGCCAGCAGTAAAGTGTTGCAGGGTTTCATGGGAGAATGGGACTTGGAAAAAAGAAATCTCTGTAAGAATTAGATAAAGCACGTGGGAAAAATAAAGGTAATTTCAAGTGCCAAAAATAAACTTTGAGGCCAGCATAATCACTCAGGAGCAGTGTCAAAACAAAGGATGTGATGCATGGGACATCACAGCTTGACAGGTTTTTATCTGAGAATCTTTGAGTTAACTGATTTTAACTTGCTCTTTCAATGGAACACCTAAAACTGCATGTAATTATCTTGAACACGTGAAAACAGTTTTACCATTTTTGTATTGTTATTTTTTGTATTGCCTGAAAACTCTCAGCTTTTCACTCTGCCATATCTGTGCTATAAGTACTTGAGGCTGGTGACTTTTATTTGTAAAACAGCAGCAATTATTCAAAAAGATTTAAAATAAACTCCTAACAACCAACCCAAGCAAACTAATAAATAGATTCAGGAAAAAATATTCCTGAAAGCAGCCCCCTAATTCTTCTTTTGTAATAGTTAACATGTTTAATAAACTGAAAGAAAATTACAGGAAAAAGATACTTGAATCAGGACCACTTAATGTAGTGGATGATTAATATCTTGCAACTTCTTGATAGCTGTTATAAAATACTCAAAACTTTGATTACATATAAAAGAGCTTAAAGGCTGCATAGCCTTGTTTTTAAGTTTAGTAGTCTGTAGTAAAAGATCTTCCATTTGCTGGTTGCTTGGGAATGGATACCAATAGAGAAACTGGACCCTGCAGGAGGAATAAAGGGCCTGCTGATGGTGAGAACTGACCCTCCAAACCATAGCAGTGAGCATTTCACAGATATTTAACAGCAGGGAATTGTCTTACAGGGGCGCAGATCTCACACAGACTTTCTAGAGCACAAACTTAATTTCTTAACTTTGCCCGTATCCGCTACTATCGCAGACATCTTTTCATTAAAAATCCTTTCTTAGGATTTTTCCCTCCTGAGAAGCTGAGAGGCCTCAGGAACAAAATGTAAACAATGGTTATCTGCTGCTGTGGAATGCAACAGGTGGATCCATGATTGATCTCGTGTGGATGTTTGGAATTAATGGCCAATCACGGCGGAGCTGGCTCTTCCTCTGCCCCAGCCACAGACCTTTGTTGATTCATTCTTTTCTATTCTTAGCTTAGCCAGCCTTCTGAGATGAAACCTTTTCTTCTGATCTTTTTAGTATTGTTTTAATGTAATGTATATCATAAAATAATAAATCAAGCCTTCTGAAATATGGAGTCAACATTCTCATCTGTTCCCTCACCTGAAAACCCCTGTGAACACCGTCGCATGCTTCATCCCCAAACTTTGGACGGGGAGGCTCAGGGGAGTGGAGGTGAGAAATAAATATTAAAATCATGTAGCTTAGCATTAAGCAAGGCTTAATGAGGACTTGGAGTTATACTGCTGGAAACAGTTTCAAAGAGAGTGATTCAGCTCCCCAAATCCGGACATTCAAAAGCTTAATCGTCCAGCTTAAGCTAATCACCTTATGTTTCTGCTACCTGGCTCATTGATTAATTTGGGCAAATATCTCCTGGCTTTCCAAATGAATTCAAGAACTGAGAAACTATGTAGGAAGGGAATCATTGATAAGTGTGATAGAAAAGACTTTATTTCTCTTTGAAGCTGTTTTCCAGCCGTCTGTATGGCAGAGTGCCCCACTTTGCCATTATCCTGAGAATCCTTGTACTGGATATCATACATGCAAACTGCATTATCTCCATAGCTGTGCTGATCTGTAGCCAGTCTCTCAGATTTGATTCATTCCTCTTTTTGGTGCTGTAGGAAGAAAAGCTGATTTAATACAGAGGAAAATTGAAAATAAATTAAATTTTAAAAAATATATGCCACTTTTCCTCCTCTCAAGTACAACGCAGATATAAAAGTATGTGAAATGACATTTCATTGCTATCTATTTTCCAACTTGTCAAATCAAGGTAAAAGTTTTATTTTTTTCATATTATGAATAAAAAGTTGAGAGCTTTTTTGTCTCCTATTTGTTAATATCTCTCCATGTTCATTATGGTCTCCAAGACATGGACATTCAGCCATAGTATTCAGAATTTAAGATAAAGAATACCCAGGAAAATACTGCTTATGGGAGTTAGTAATTTACTCAGCAGAAGGATGACTTCCAGTAGTAGAATAAACTACTTACATTGATGATAAGCAGTGGCTGAAATATCTACATTGGTAATTAGTTTAAATACATGTTTTTTTGCAGAGAGAATTGGGCATTTCAGTCAATTCAAAAGAATGTGTATCAAGAACTAGAGAAAAGGTGGACAAAATGTTTTTCCTAATCCTAGTGGGAAGAATAACAATAAAATAGAAAATTGAGACATATATTCAAAAGGAAAAAAATATTTATCCTTACTCCATGTTTTCATGTGTTCTACATAATAATTTATCCCAAACTCAAGAGAAAATGTATTTTCAGTAAATTCTTATGAATATCTCAGAATGGATAAGCTTAAATTAAAGCAAGTTTCTATCATTGTGGTTACACTGAAATTTTGTGAGATTTTTTGGAGAACCAAGTACATCTAGGTACTTATTTGAGAAGCTCATGTAAAAATTCCATCTTATTTCCTATGATTGGAAATAAAGATTTCTTTCAATAAAACAGTTTTTAGTCTCCAAAGCTTTATTTTTCTTCAGGTATTAGAAATGAAAGGATTATGATGCTGACTTGCTGTTTTTGCTGAAATCTAGATTGGTAATTAAATCATAACGTAGAATAATTTTCTTTCATACTCCTAGATCTTGAATTTCAAAGAGTACAACAGAGATAAGTAGTTAATTTAATTTTTACAACTGATTGCTATGATTGCTACTTAAGCTGCAAAATACTATCAGTTTTGGGGTTGTTGGGGAATAAGCTTAAAGATTATGAAATTATGATTAGTTTTATGAATTTATGCTGGTGGATCTTTTCCACACAAAATTTTAAATCTATTTTAAAATTTTAAATCCATGAACTGTTTCAAAATTTTACAGAAATAAAAAAGAGGACATTTCTAATTTCTGTGTCTCAACTAAATATTAAAAACATACATTTTGATCAAAAATGTAGAAATTATTATTAACTACAGGGAGATTTAGTCATAGAACATAACTAAAATCAAATGTACAAAACAAGAATGAAAACCCCTGATTCTAAGATGCTATAAAAAGTTGGGAAAATCTCTCCTAAAATCTGTTTTCCACTAGTTTCTCCTTTCATTCATTTTCTCAGTCTAGATGCATGATGATGCATGCTTAATTCTGCCTGTTTTCCAAAATATAGGCACATTCCAAAAGGAGCATAAGCAGCTAAAATCAACAGATTTCCATGATGCTTCAGACATTTTTTGAATTTGGGCACATATTTATGAGCTTTGCTAAATTCAGATGTCGGTTTTTTTGTACAAGATTATGCTCTAAAATGGGGAAATTCTTTGATCAATAAGGTTTTTCGTCATTATACAGCCTCTTATGGACACATGCTCATTAGGAAAGTCATGCATTCAAGCCTTTCAAGAAAGCTTCATTGGTACAGAGTATATATGTCAAGATTTAGCATCTCCAGTTATCATCCTGATGCAGTACAGCAGTGTTGGAAATTACTGCTAATCATAAGATTTCCTCTGAACTTCCAGAAAAACAGAGCTGGAGCAGAGTACCCTGCTGCCTTCTGAACTCTAAATTGTTTTAGGGACCTTCTTTGCATACTATACAGTGCAAGTCTTCAACTCTAACATGAATAATGGCAGAAAGCTTGAAAATAAATTACCTTTAAATATAGAACCAGGAAATCCTTTTTATTTCCTATCTAAAGCACCTGGAACACACAGGGTTCAACTGTAATTTAAAAGACATGCAAACCTAAAGATGCCAAAATGGAAATATATTGCCTAGTCCCACTTCTGTAGAGCCACTGTGAGCTGCCTGGCTTGCTCAGCTTGTTGCCTGTAGCCAGAACACTGCAGGGTTCATATTTGTGTTGGCTCTCGGGCTGTTTGCAAGCTGACCAGGTCAAGTTGTTTGGTTTATGAACTGTGCTTCCTCCCATGGTGCCGCAGTAAAATGTAAAAATGTCAAACAATCTCTTTTAAACACACGTCTGGACTTTACCAGAAGAAACCCAGAAGAAACCAGGGGAAAGTGGAAGCCAGTTGCCCTCTGGGTACAGCAGCACCTTCATCTGCCACTGCCTTCTAAGGAAGTATTTACAGCATTGAATTTCAGGCCATATCCTTTTGTCAGCCTGTTTCAGGGTATGTTGGTGAGGAGGTGGGGCAGAGCATACAGTGAACACCAATTTTTTATGCCTTTAGGCTCTGGAAGAAGTGTCTTTTACACCACAGAGAGAAATACAGTAAGCAGTGAATAACAGTTTGTGCAGATTGAAGATGGTCAGAGAAAACCAAGTTCTTTCTTTGGTCTGTCTTAGGTTGGAAGGTGTAGCTGGGGATGTGCATTCTGTCACCATCTGTTAGAGGTGGGGCAGTTATCTTCTGTTAATTGGGCAGTTTTCTTTATCTCTTCCACAACCAGTCCTCCCTCTGGGAAATGTCTTCTGTTCTGAGCCATTGAGTGTCCCTGCATGACTGATAAAATTCCATCATCCACTGTGAGATGCTCTGCCCAGGGGGAGGAGCCAAACATTCCTACCTGGGTATAATCTGAGATTTGGAACACCACAGGCAGCCTTTTCCCACTGGATTCCCAGAGAAGCAGTTTTCTTTTCCAATGGATTCCCGGACCAGGCCCATCTCCACCACCACTGGATCTTCAGAGGAAAACTCCACCCTTCTACAGGATCCCTGCTCCAACAGAACCACACCTGTCACTGCAGGGGGACTGCAGCCACCATTTAATGGGACTGCTGCCAGCACCCTGACCCACAGGGAGTCAGGTCATATTCTGACTCTGCAGTGTTGTTTTGTATTACCACATTGTTTATTTTATTTTTATTTTCTTCCCCAATAAGGAACTGTTATTCCTACTCCCGTACCTTTGCCTGAAAACCCCTTAATTTCAAAATTACAATAATTCAGTAGGTGGGGGTTTACATTTTCCATTTCAAGGGAGGCTCCTGCCTTCCTCAGCAGACACCTGTCTTTTCAAACCAAGACATTGTCCCAGTGAAGGAAGTCCATCTCAGATCCATATGTTCTTCCAAGGCTGGCTCAGTCAAGGCTAAAATCACTTGGTTTTTTTGACTGCCTCTGCAGCAGAATGTATCCATAAGACAAAGGAAAAGTTATTGGCACTGAAGACACTGTAAAGCAGCAAGGAAAACCAGAGACATCAGATCCAAGAGCTAAAGTGGAGCATTCCCCTGCCCAGGTACCAGTGCTGTTTTCTAGTGTTTGTGGCTGGCCCTCATCTTCAAAATGAAAACCGTGAGAAATGTCTTGTCAGGTCAGGAAAACCTTGCTGGCTGTCCATGTTAAAAAGATGCTTCAAGAAAAGCTGTGCAAAACAAGGAATTTTTTTTATAGTATAATCTTCCACTGGTCGAGTATAACCCCAGGGAAATTCATCTTTATTAAAATAACTATCCTTACACCTGCTATGGAATGGGTAATAGGATTTCCTTTCAAAAGTCTTCGTTTGTGCTTTGTTAAGTTTTTCAGTTATGTAAAGAGACTTCAAATTGTTTTTCCAGCTGGATAATCTAATCTCCATTTCTCTGCAAATCAAAGTTTAACCAATTTTATATTGTACAAATATGCACATCCTATTGCTTGGAGTATATCTGGGCTATTAGAGAAAATTTTAGTGCTGATAGTAAAGACTGAAACAGAAAGATGCACAATTTTATGTGCTTAATTCAAACATGTCACTTGTTCAATAATTTAGAATAAGGGTCTATATGGGGAACAGTAAATATTATTTATTCTTCTGTGAGAGTCTTTTACAGCCATCACCCTTATGGTGGCTGAGCTCCAGAAATCAATATTTATTTCCAGCATATTTAAGCTTCTTATATAACTAGAACATTAAGTTTATAAAGCTATGTAAAATATCTGATTTTAGGACTCTGACAAGGGTTTAATGTGATACAAATATATTTGCAGAGTAAATGTTATCCCCTGGTGAATAAATTGCATATAAACTGTTGTGAGAGGTGAATACAACACTTTCTAGAAAAACACACCCTTTCCTCTAGTTCTGCCATGGAAAATATCAGAGAATTAAGTACATCAAAAAGCTTCAGCCATTTCTGCAGAGGTTCATTGAAATCTCAGATTTAATACCTAACATTTGAACCACAATCATTTTTTTTTCACTCTTTGATGTTATACAACTGGAAGGAGACAGAAATAATGAAGGATCATCTGACTGCTTTTGGTTACTTGGACCAGCCATTTTCAAATTGTACCTGCTCTTCTTAAATTGTGTTCATACTTATCAGTAGGGGATGAGTAAATTCAATGAAATTTGTGGATTTTACACTGGCTGAAAAATGAGACTCCAAATCAACAGTTTTTTATAGCTCTGGGGCACAGTGTTCTTCAAGAGCTTAAGCTGGTGATGTAGTTTTATGTGTTGAAGTTGTATTGTTTGAATTACACCTAACTTTTGGATAAGTGTAATTCCTTGGAAAGTAGTGCTTGATAGTTAAGCTCTCTTTTTTTTTTTTTTTTTTTTCCTGTCACTGATATTCTTCTACGTAGTTTTGTTCAGAGTTGACCTTTCTTTTTTTAGTTCTCCCTGTGTTAGAATGAAATGTGTGTTTTACAGCTGGGCTTGGGCATGTAGGACAAGCCTGTCACTCAAATCTGATTTTGTCCCCTTTTGTTCTTATGTTTCCTGACTATATCAAAGCTGCATCACATTTTATAAATGTGCTGAAGTGTTGTTCTGGCTCTTGATTCTCATTCCTTTTTCCACAAAGCTCACAATTTCTTTCTATCATTACTGCCTAAAGTCTGGCTTTTACTTTTCTTTTTCCTCTATTAAAAAAAAAATAAATAGGGAAACCAGAAAAAAAGGAAGAAGCGAAATATATATGTTGCAAATTCTATATAAAGAAATGTATTTATTGATAAATTGAATTTGATCTTAATTCTCACTAAGCAATCTTTTTAGAAAATTTTCCCTAACTTTGTGGTATTTTTAGATGTGTCCTGTTACTGCACTCTTCTCTGTGATAATATAAATTATATAAATTTCAACTGTGCATTTAACCCTCATAGCAAGCTGGTTTTTTATGGACTATTTTGGTGAATAACCCTTTTTATTCTTAAAACAAAGATTTTTTTTTTTTTCATCCTGCATGTCTGATGGCTGTAAAGTTAGAGTTTTCTTTTGAATTGTTTTGAAATTTGAAGATTTTCTGTTCATAGTTGGCATGTATTCTATTCATAAGTTGACATGTATTATTAAATGTATATATTTATGTGTAGTTTACATTCTATAAACAACAGTAAAGAAAGATCATTCAAAAGATACAGCAATTCAAGTGCATTTAGATTGAGTGAGTAAAGTTCTAATTTTAGATTATGAGTAAAATTTCTCCATTATAACAAAAACATGTTCTTGATTTGTTTTATTAGGTGTTCCCTGATGGATTTAAAGGAGGGAGAGTGGAAAAAAAAAACAAAAGTGCTTTGTATGCATGAAGACTTATGGACTATTTTGTTACTTTTCTATGATAATTTGAAAAAGTCAGTTGCCATAATCATTTAATAATACATTGATTTTTATTTATAGACACGGACTTCTTTAAATTAAGATGGTATTTTTAGGAGACAGTGTTTTCTTTAAGTATTTTAATTTATTCTTATTTCAGGCTAAGAACCTTCTAATAGCAGTTAAAGAAAAAATTGGAATGATAATAAAAGGCAGGACCCTCTTTTATCAAAGCTCCACTTTAGATTTGCATAAATACATGAAAGAGTTAAATAGCAGGCCAGAATGAAATAGAGGGCTCAACATGAAACATTACTGCATGTAGTTTTAGGGTAGGGAAATTTAGTTAAATATTAAAAGATGTTGTTGCTCATTCTAAACATAGTTTTCACAGGATGCTCATTAGTCTAAGATATATTTTAAAAGATGCTGTTTTGTAATATTTTAATCTCTCCAAAAGAAAATGCTTTAGTAGATGGGATACTTTCTCAATTTCAAATCAAATTCTGTTTAATGAAAATCATTGATGAGCTTTGCACCAGACACTGACATGGAGATGGCTATTAAATTAAAAAATGGATGCCTAGGCATTTCACCTTTGAAAATAAATTGTCCACTTTTCTTGGGACAGCATGAGGTTTCTCTGTCCCTCTGAAATCTCTGGGCTTTGAAGAGACATGAACTGTGTGAGCTAAACATTTCTCTGTGGATTTTCTGTCAATCCCTATGAATTTGTTGGGTTTATAATGATTTTCCCCAATCTCCTCCTCCAGTGGAAATCTTCTTTTAGTTTTTTCAAGAGGTTTTTCTTTCAAGAAATTGTACAGAATTAGGGAAGGAATTATCTTTACAGTGACAAATTTTACCTGAGAAGAATAGTGATAACAATGATAATAATATCAGTGATGATGATGATGATGATGATAATAACAGCAGTAATAATAGTAATAACAAATATTCACATTTTGTTTTCTTTGTGGACAAGAGATACATCAAGGGACATCTTTCAGGTTTTATACTCTCATTTGCATTGATATTAATTTAATTGATACCACAATTAAGGATAACATTGCTATCATGGGAGTAAAGGATGTTATGGCGCAAGGATAACTAAAAATTTAATCACAGGAGCAAGAAAAAACTAAGGCAAATGATAAAACTTGATACATGATTACAAACTGATAAAATTGTTTTGATCATGTCCTATTAAGAAATCAGCGACCATAAAGATCAACCTAGGCAGCTTAACTACCTTGAAATATTAATAATTTTAATTTCATGGGACATAATGGGACTAGGTGGGACATAGACAACCATGCACAATGAAGAAGGTTCCTGCTACTTTTCAAAGTACTTTTAGCTTAGTGCATGTACTGAAAAATGCAAAGCTTGAGATATTGCAGGCTTTTGGAACTAAATATATGTCATATTATATGATTTTTTAAAAAATTCCTAAGCTAAGAATAGAAAAGAGTGATGACAAAGGTTTGTGGCTTGGACAGAGAGTCTGAGCCAGCTGGGCTGTGATTGGCCATTAATTAGCAACAACCAACATGGGCCAATCACAGATGCACCTGTTGCATTCCACAGCAGCAGATAATGTTTACATTTTGTTCCTGAGGCCTCTCAGGAAGAAAAAAGCTCAAAGAAAAGATTCTCATGAAAAGATGTCTGCGACACCTGGTGGGGATCAGTCCCTTCTCCCAGGCAACAAGTGACAGCACAAGAGGAAACAAAGTCAAGCTGCACCAGGGGAGGTTCAGATTGTGCATCAGGAAGAAATTCTTCACTGAAATGGTGTTTAATGGGCTGCCCAGGGACGTTGTGAATTTGTCATCCCTGCAAGTCTTAGGAAATGACTGGATGTGGCACTTCTGCTGTGGTTTTGTTGACGCGGTAGCGCTCGGTCAAAGGTTGGACTCAATGACTTTGGACATCTCTTCCAGCCCTTAATGATTCTGATTCTATTCCCCTGTGACTCTGTGACTCTGATTCTAAGATTCTATGATTTTGTGAATAGAAGGAAGCAGCCAACAAGTTCCCTACAACAATCTGGTCCAAATTTATCTGAGAAGCCGCGTGAAAGGTGCTGTGAGAGGTGTGAAAAGAGCCACATCCAGTGGAGGTGACGAGGCCATGACAATGTCACTGCACAGGGGTGGTTATCAGACATCTGGGGCTCCCAAAAGCCCTTCCTTCAGCCTTCAGCCTTCTGAACTAGCACTACTGAGTGAAAATTAGAGCTTCCAGTTCTGAAGAAGAGGCCTTGATAGCAGAAATGGCAGTAATTCAGCTGCTGGTCAATGTCGCAGACATCTTTTTATGAAAATCCTTTCCTTGGGGTTTTTCCCTCCTGAGAAGCTGAGAGGCCTCAGGAACAAAATGTAAACATTGATTATCTGCTGCTGTGGAATGCAACAGGTGGGTCTGGGATTGGTCTCATGTTGGATGTTTGTAATTAATGGCCAATCACAGCCCAGCTGTCTTGGACACAGGGTCTGAGCCACAAGCCTTTGTTATCATTCTTTGCTATTCTATTCTTAGCTAGCCTTCTGAGAACCTTTTCTTTTATTCTTTTAGTATAGTTTTAATGTAATATATATCATAAAATAATAAATCAAGCCTTCTGAAACATAGAGTCAGATCCTCATCTCTTCCCTCATCCAAAGACCCCTATGAGCACCATCACAGATCAACAATTTTACAGGGATGTAATATTTTCATTAGTGTCTAGCCTGAGGTGGTGTTTGGCATAAATTAGTTCAAATTCTTCTTTATATATTGTTGCTCTTTGTGCTTTGATATGATTCAAGCATTTTCTCTCACCTCTCCCATTCCTCTTTGTGGAAAAGGGACAGGGAGGTTGAAGAACCAGCTCCCTTGCTTAACTCCCTGACCATCTCCTGCTGGTTCTCCTGCCAACAAAGACCAGTGCCCCAGAGCACCCCTCTGGTTTGACTTCTGTGTTTGAAAGTCCCTTTTGGAGGAACAGTGAAGAGATGACACAATTAAGTCTGCTGCCTCTAACAACACGTAGATGCAGATAATGATAATTTGATTTTTGCAGTCAGATTTTGGTTTTTTTAAAACTCACATTACTGATATATGATTTGAGTGACATTTTTCAGAAAGCTGGTTGGTATGACTCTGTTTTCATTGAATTCCTTGGATTTCTGTGGGAATTGATGCAGGCTCTGGTTTTGGGTCTGTAAATTAGGCACCTCATATCAGTGAAGGGCTGCCTGAAAATCCCTTCTGACATTTTTATAGCCATCTTCTAAGCAGAACAGCATTTTGAGATTTTACTGTAGCAGTGTTGTTGTACAGAACAAAGTAATTTCCTGATTAAAGTGAGTGTGGTTGCACTTCTGTGCATTATGCGCCATTCTACTAGCTTGTGCTTTTAAAATGCAAGAATTTCAAAGAAATGACTGATTTTTAGACAAATTTCACTCTTCTAGATCACCACATAAATTTGCATTGCTTTGAAAAAAATATTCTTATGCATGTTCACTTATCATGGCAAGTTTCTGAAGTTACTCAATAATCCTAATTTATTTACACAATCCTCATATTATCTCTTTGATTTCATAGACAGGCATGTCAGTTCATTAGAGCAATAAATAATCTGGTAAAAAAAAAAAGAGATAAAAATCTTTTTAGCACATTTGCATCGAGAATGGGAAGGACAATCTGTGATCATCTTTGAAGACAGCAACTTTCTGATTTAGATAGGTCAATCAGTTTAGAATGATTTTAAAAAGTGAATACTACTAAGTTAAATGGACTTTTCTGATTCAGAGACATGGCATAAGGAAAAAATATAGAGTGTCATAAAAAATATAGAGTGACCATGTTGAAAGAATGGTGATCTACATCAGCCAGTTACTTATTCTACATATATTTAATCCCAATTTATCAATTGCAATTAAGAATTAATGGGTAGTATTCTAAAATATAAATTGTGTCATCTCAATTGCTAGCATTTCACTTTGCATACAGGTCTTCAGTGGCACAGAATTGTTACATCCCATTGGTTTTGCTTTTTTACTTGCGGTTATTTTATCTGTTCAAGCAGAAAAATTCAGTCAGCAATGTCCTTATTTGAGGGTGAAAATGAAAATGACAATGAAAGAAAGCTCACTACAAGCAGAAATTTTAATAAAAAGACTGAATTTTAATTCATTGATAATAACTATTCAAAACGTTAGATAATGTCACTCGGCCTATCAGAGCACATTCCTTTGTGTAGAGGAACTAGGCAGTGTCTTTCTATTTTTGTCATACAAGTTTTGAATTTCCTTTCATGTTACTGTTAATTCCACATGAAAAAAGAATTCAGAAATTCTCTTTCCTCCTCTTTTGCTTGTATATCTAGTATGTTTTAACATAATAAATGAATTAATTTTTTTTGAATATAAGACTGCAACTATTTTTCAATTTGCCTTTCTCCTTTAGTCCATACTCTTCAACTTAAGACCAATACATATTTAGGCTTTTGTTTTAAATTATAAAATATTTCTCAAATATGCTTCTATACCAGATTTAATAAAAATCTGGATCTGCAAGGCACTGTGCAAGGTCACATAATTGAATGAATACAAGCATGAGATTTGTAGTGCACTGGAAGTGACTAGAAAATCTTAAAAATTTTGATATGGTTTTCATTATTTATTTAATTAATACAAAGTTTATTCTTTTTTTTTTCCCTCAATGTTTTTTGTACCTTTCTCCCTATTCCCAAGCACCTATTATTTCATAACTTCTCATTTTATTTGGATTTTTTGTTTATTAATTTTTTGGGGAAAAAAGTCATTGCAATTAGAAAAGGTCTCTTAGGACCAAAAGCAAAGCCCCACAAATACAGAACTGTAACACAGAATATAGTCCCCTGTGTTTTAACCATTCCATTTTAATTGTTTTGAGGAAGATCTAGCACACTGTAGAATACTCTCAAGAGAAAAAAAGTGGAAATATCCTTTCTCACTTACAGTAAGTCATTCTTCAAATTCAGATTGCATCGTCCTTTCCTCAATTTGATCTCATTATTTCTAGCCATATCCCATTTGTATTTTTAAATAATTACTCTTGCCCCTTGGTGTTTACCTTCTCATTGCTTTTGACAGATATATCTTCTCCCTCTCCCCCCACTTAATTGTTGGTTAGTCAAGCTGTACATATTTAATCTTTCTCAGCTTTTCTCAGGCATCATCCCTTCCAACCCCTCTTTGCTCTGAGATCCTTCCAGGGTGTCAAAGTACAAAATGTTGGAGCTGATTGCAACTTGTCAAGCGTTCTCCAGTTCAAACGTGAAAGGATCTTTGTTGACTTGCAAAGAAATCACAGCTCGGTCCCTTGTTGATGCTGAGGTCCAGTTTCTACACTCTGTGACAATGCAAAAACATTTTCATAGAGATGCTGATTTCCTTGCTGCTACTGTAAAAGAGCCTGAGAGCACCAAGGCACTGATTGATGTTTTATCAACTTAGTTTACACATAATCTAAAGTTGAAAAAATCAAATTTTCATGAGGATTTTTGCTGTGCTATGGATACCTCTGCATATGGAGAGGTTAATATGATTAAAAAGCCAGGAGGAATGGAAATATTTTCATGCTGTTGCTTGAGAACTGGCCACATTTGAAGGGACGTGGTGAGACTAAACGACGTAAGGTTATGAGGATAAATTGTGATGGCTTGGCCTGGAAATCAGAGTTAATCTCCAGACATGAGCTGCAAAAGGGATACTAACACAGAGATTACAACAGAAAACAGAGCTTGTGATGGGAGAGATTTCTGAAAATATCAGAATTATCAGATGGGCAATATTGGCCAACACAACAGTGTCTGTGATTTTTTTTTCTGTGCGGTTTTTACAAATAGACAGCCTTCACTTAAAAAGTCTGAATTAAATTGGTAGAGTATATCTGAATTTCTATCTGTTGGTAGGGTTTATCTGAAACCACAGCTTTATTGGCAGGTGATATTTCAGCTCAGAAACAGACGAGCGGCTCTTGCTGTTTCTCTGACGCCACTGGCTTCTTATGCAATCTAAATAAATTACTGAGAATGGCTCTGTAAATCAGGGATTTGTATTGACCAGCCTTGGAAAAAATAACATGTGAAAGCCCAAGCTGGGAAGAAGATGGGAGATGAATTTTCTTGCTAAATCAAACAAATAAAACAAACACCAAAAATCCCCACTAGGTAAATGCATTTGTAACTAACCACAGAGATTATGTACTATATCCATTTTCCTGTGCTTGTAGGCATATTTCAATTTCTAAAGAGATCTCTCATGTTTACTGGAGTAGCTTGATTTCAAAGAGGGAAAACGATCCTAAATCCTACATATATACATATATATATATATATATATATATATATATATATAT
>WBNP01000591.1:112207-139630 GCA_013401095.1 Passerina amoena | reverse complement strand
CTTGTCAAACTTTCATCCTTCCTAGCACTCACCAGTTCAGGTCATTTCAAGGCTGGGAATTAATTTTCATCTTCCCTTGATGTATAGCCATGCCCTTAGAGACAGGGGCTTCCTTCTCATCTGCCTTCCACCCCGATGTAGTCCCAGGTTAGGAGGGTTGTAATGGTTCCTTTATTTAAAAATTCTTTTATTTTTTCACCCATTGGGACACCTGTGATATAAACACCAGGGTGGAGTTGCCAGCAGAAGGAGGTTGCTGCAGCCCCAGCTGTTAATAGAGACCTAGTGTGCAGTAGCTTCAGCAAAGAAATCAGTGACAAAGCTTACACAAAAATGCAATCTTGCCATTTGCACAACAATGGTTAATCTGCAACTTTTTAATTATGTGAGCTGGCCTACAGTAACTGTACACTTAAAAAAATACTGTGGTGTAAAAAAATGCATCTCAGAGTGCTATGCATTACCTCCACAAATTCTAAAGGAGTGCCTTCAGAAGAGGAGACAAGCAGCACAAATCACAGCAATGAGATATGCTTGCAAACATGTAAAGCAATGCAGGTAATAAATACATCCAACCTTTATTCATAATTTACTCTTAGGTGATTAAATATCATCTCAAAATAACTCCTAAATATTTTAGCCTTTATTTATGTTTGATACATGCCAGTGTGGCTGTCTCTGTGTGAAATGCTGGTCTTAATTCTTTATCACACATTGGTCTAGTCACATTTATTTTATTACTTTTATTTCTGATTTACTCCAAAATTACTGAGAGGAGTGGTTCAGGTCCTTCATCTCTGGAAACAGCAGTACATCTGCAAGGCAATTCAGAAATACCAAGGTGAATGGCTGCCAGAAGCAGATATAATAACTCAAAGGAAATAGTCACCATTGGTTGGTACATTTTCAGCTGTTTCATGAAATTCATAGAAAATTTCTTAGTACCAGATTTTCACGTGTGGTCTGCACATTAAATTTGGAGTCAGAACTATTGCAGTCAAGTAGATTGGGTTTCAATTCATTCACATTTCCAAATTTCAGCAAAGATATTCCTGCAAATTGTCTGGATGCCTCAGAGACAGGGTTTATCTTTCCTGGTGAATATGGTGCATGAATGCGAGCGATAGAGAGGGCAGGAGAGTATGGACAGAAAAAATCAATGTATAACCCTGGTAAGGGCAAACACTGTGAACTTTAAGAAAGGCAACTTTGTGGAGAAATATCTGGCAGAACCATCTTAAATTTATACAGCAAATACCATCTTAAATTTATACAGAAAATTATCTTTGGATCATTACAAATCCGACTGCTGATTGCAGGACATTACATGATGAAAATTCAGCTGTTTGATGGAGAAGAGGTATCCTTGTGCCTCAGGGCTTGTGCCAACAAACTGGGAGTCCAGCCAAGGTGACAGATCAGAAAAATGAGGTACCAGCTCTGTGGCACCCATAAGGCATCAAGGCAGAATGCCATTGTTTCAAAATATTCCAAGTTTGATCTACAGAAGTGATTCCACAGGATGTCATTTTTTTTCCCAATTAGTGGAAATTATGTGTTTAAAAGAACAATCTCTTCACTGGCAAATAATTCCTTTTTATGAAAATTCAAGCTGGAACACTTTGAGCAAGTCTTTGGTATATTTTTCACCCAACAGTACTCCTTTAAAATTATTTTTAATCCAATAATCTGCTAATGCAATTTCAAATTCATTAAAAAATATGTAATAGAATCCATCACATTTTAAGAAGAAAGGAAAATTTCTTTTGCCATCCAAAGGTGGAATTTAGATAACTTATCATGAAAATTTGTTGATAAAAACATCAAGGGGTAAATTCCTCATCTCTGTCTGCAGTATTTTTTCTCAACTCCACCAAAAGAGGGAACAGATTTAGGGTTTTCTTTAGCTCAATGAGAGTTCTAATTAATAATGGCAAGTATAGCAATTACTATGCAAACAAACCTAGTACAAGCATGTTTAATTGTTATTTTGTTTTGGTAATCATTTATCTTTCCCCAAATTTAAAGCTTTGCGCAGTTAATGAATGGCTTTCATTTAAATTCTGTAATTCCCCATTCCATATATTGTTCATTAATTTCAGTGAGCACTGGATGAGAGAATATGCCTATCTGCACCTCAAAAAAACCAAAAAAAGTCCTTCTCCAAGAAAAACTGTTCTGTATGGAAACTATTGCAATATAAGTGGTTTTTTAATTTGGTGAAACACTCAATAGCATGAAATAATGTGAGTCTGGGAAAAGTCTGGAGAGCATCCATGATTTTCAAAATTAAAAAAATGAATGCACTTCTTAGGTCACACATTGTAATGAGGGAAAGTTTATTTTAAATTTTTAGGGGTGATATAATAATAGAATATTCCTAAATTATTTCCTGGGTATTTCATTCTGGTAAAAAGACATTGAGAATTACATTCACCTTTAAGTGTTTGCCTGTAAATATATATATACCTTTTTTTACTTTTTTTTTTCTTATAAACACGCACAGGTTTTCATGTATATACATAGGAAAATGAGCAAAATATATGTTTGTAAATATTTGTAAATAATACAAAACCAAACGTGTGCTTGTAGGTTTTTTGCATATATTTTCAGGGTGAAACGTACTGATTCTGCCCGGTTGTCTGTCTAAAAAACACCTTCTGCTCTGCATAAAAACAGGGGAAAAAATTAATCCCCTCTTTATATTTTCATCTTTATTTAATTTTCCATCTAAATTAAATTTCCATTAATTTAAAATTAATCCCTACTGATTAATTTTAAATATTAGAATTAGCGTTTTAATAAACTGGTTGTTTATTTTTTAATTTGTTTTTTTTTTTTTAGGTATGCTCCACTCCAGATGTGTCTTGGTTCTTAGGATGCCCCTCAACAGCCTGGAAGTTTGGAGAAGAGCAAGGAAACTTCTCCATTTGAATCTAAAGAGTTTTTAAGTAGTAAGTCAGAGATAAAACTCAGAATTTCCTGCATATTTTCACCTTCTCCATGCCAATGCATTTAAGTAGTAGTATTAGCAACTGAAAAAAAAAATTACTTCTGAAATATTGAAGTTCAGCTTAAACAAAAGACAAAAAAAAAACAAACCCAAACGAACAAAAAATTGAACTGGTCAGAAGCAATATTTTTGCAATTAAAAGAGTTGTTTGTTTATTCCCTGTCCCCTCATTTATAAACAGCACAATGCTTTTGCCCAAAGCTGCCATTGAAAGGGACAGGGAATAAACAAACAACTCTTTTAATTGCAAAAATATTGCTTCTGACCAGTTCAATTTTTTTGTTTGTTTGGGGTTTTTTGTCTTTTGTTTAAGCTGAACTTCAATATTTCAGAAGTAATTTTTTTTTTCAGTTGCTAATGGGTAGACACTGAATTGTATTCCTGAGGATTACTGCAGTTTTCTGTGCTTCATATTCCTTTTTTACTGCAAATTCATCTGCATTTAGCTGTGAGGAAAAGAACTGGGAGGGGAAGGTCTTGTCTTGTCAGAAAAGCGATGGAGCAAGACTTAGGGCACGTGGATTTAGTTTCTAACACAGCTGTGCATGTCTGGAATGGTCAAGCTGCTTAGGGACAGATCTTTCAAAAGCACCTGAAGACTTTCCAAGTGCAACTTGCTTGCTTTTTGGAAAGCAGAATCCACAGCTTTCTTCTCACAGCGTGATTTCAAGGTCCATTGGGTAACTCCCAAGGATGAGGAGCGTGCAACAGATTTTCATAAACCCCAACAAAATTATTCTGTAAAAAACAGAGATGATAATGCTTTCTTCATTTCCTCTAACTTGTTGCTTTGTGGAAGAAGCTGTGTTTTATTGTGTTTGCTTAGTACAATGAAGCTGGGAGCTGAATGGCAATCTGGACAAATTTGTACTTCCGTGGACAAATTTATCCTTCCTGTGCTGCCCATTCCACATTCTGCAGGAGCAGGGCACAAATGGTAAATTGCTCAAGGGCACCAAATGTCACAGGAGGAATAGACAGCTGAGTACTTCTGCTGATAACTGCAACTCAGCCAATTAAATAAATATAAGGGACTGCATTAATTATGGACTTGATTGAAATCGTGAGCTTAAAGTTCCAATTAGGAAAACATTTGAAAACATGCTTAAGTCCCATCATAGGCCATAACTGCATTTCAGCTTTTCACTAGAAATTAATCTGGCATTAAAAATTAAATATGAATTAAAGGATAATTTATCTATAAAATTCTTTATCTCTCAAAGTCAATCTTTGAGTAACTCGTGGATATCTGAAAGCAGTTTCTTATCTGTGAAATGTTGCACAATTGTAACTTCAGCAGTCGTTGCCAGATCCATTTCTGCATGTATACCCACGTGAAAACATATTTTAATATTCACATTGCTGAGAAAATACAGTGTTATAAAAGAAAAATAAAACCCATATGAGATTGTTCTAAGTTATTTACATATTGTATACTGCAGAGTATGAGTATAGAAAATTACATTTCTAGTAATAAAAGATAACATGAGTTAATAATTATTGATTTAGTTTTTATCTTTGTACCAGGAATTTAAAATGAATTCTGATTAGTCCTGATTTTGCCTGGTAATTAATGGAAATGTCCTGTAGGTCCACAGGTATTAGATCTTGCTGTTCCATATGCTTGTCTTCTGAAATAGGTTTGTGCTGCTGCATATGCATTATTAAATTCTTTATTCAGGGATTTCCAGACATTTTCAAACATATGGGGGGCAACAGTTTCTAAGTGCTAACTGGGTGGATTCTGAATTTGAATAATTTCAGTGATTGAAATACTTCTGGCACCTTTGGATCAGTGAATTCAGACAACAGTATGGGGGGGAGTGGGGAATGTAATTCTAAGAGATAATTATGAAAATTCAAAATAATATATAAGCAATTTCCTACATTTACCCCAAAAATTATACTCCAAACAGTTAATAATATTAAGATGATTAAAATAACTATTCAGATATATGTGTGCAAGCAACATAGTTTTCTCATCCAATTAATGCAACCAGTAGTGATGCTTCTCATGGTGTTATTTTCTATTTTGCTTAAGGTAAGAGTCTTAGTCTTTCCTGTTTAAAAAAACACTGATTTAATATGTAGAATTCTCTTATTTAAAATGTATGACATGCTTTTCCTTCTGCATCAAGCAGCTGGATTTGGGGGAAGAAAGGACACCGTGGACAGAAAGTGTTCCTGACACAGAACTCTGGGCTGTGGGCGCTGGAAAAAGGCACCCCAGGAGGCACTGCTGGTCCTGAATTTCTCCAGACATCCAATGGATTTGTAAAGGGACTCAAAGGATCTTTTATCCTCCAGGAGACAGATCTGGGGAGAGGGGAGTGGGGTCCAGCTCCTGGTCCCTGTGAAGCTTGGGTCCTGGGTAGGGATGAGTGAAATCTGTCACAACACAGGGTACCATTGAAACTGGCTTTTTACAGCAACCTTTGCAGGCATATCTTACACTGGTTTCTAGGCTGACTTCTTTGGTCTTGTAATAAATCACATCTGGTTCAGGGGGATCACTGTGAGACCTGTTCAAGCACAGGTCAGAGGAATCTGATTTTTGGCAGGTGTGTGATGGGGGCAGGAGCCCTCCCAGTGGGTTTAGTTGATAGGACTGGGATGGCTGTGTTTGTCCCAGGTCAGTTCACTGGCAAAATGATGATCCTCGTGAAGTGACTTCCTTGCATTTCCCACCCTCGGTGAATTCTCTATTTGTCTCTCTCAGTGTTGCCTTTCCCTGGAAAAGCTGCTTGCTTACAGATAAATTTTCATACTCTCTTCACTCTTCCAAATGACTCATATCTCTCCCAGTCTCTCCTCCTGAACAGAATAATGGGATCCTTCTTGCTGTCATTTATCTCCGTGAACACCCTGAATTATAATAGTCAAGCAAATGAGATTCAAACAAATGTTTTAAATTATGGGGGTTTTGGTCTATTACATTTGCATATGATGAAATTACACGACCTTTATGATAGTCCCAAATGAAGTGTACAAAGTGGAATTGGTATAAAAGAGGAACTTTTCAAAGATTATTTCCAGCACTGGATATAACCAGACCTATTATTTTTTTCCTGCAAATGGCTCCCAGGTTGGCCAAAATTACAAATGTATCCTTTAAGGAACATAATTGGAGAGTGCTTTCAGATTTGGTTGTTTCTGAGGAAGTTTTGCACCTTTAATTCATTCTTTATAATAATGGGGTAGTTCCTCACTGTGTCATTATAAATTATGATAGAGATCCAGCTGAGTCCTTGGAATTGAGTGTAAATTTAGTAGTAACGTTTCTTGGGAATGTAGAACTTAATGAATAGGAAATTTATAAACGATTGTATTCTACTGAAGCAATCTGCTTGTAAGCTCTTTGTTCTGAATCCCATCCCTTGTGCACTGCCTCAAAAAATCCTTGGGGAGTGATGAGTAATGCACCAGAGTGAGCAGAGGCTGGGTTTGGAGAGAAGTCAAGATGTTTCTGATCACTTTGGAAAGAGACAATGTCATTATGCTAAGTGAACACCAAAGTGAGCTATGGGGTGGAAATTGCAAGAAAAAGCCAAGGGGGTTCTTTTTATTCCATCATCCACATGCTTTAGACCCCATAGGAAGACCGTGCTAGTTTTACAGAATGTTGTACTTAAAATAAATATATTATTGGAGATATTAAAAATCACTGTGTCTTTAGGTAATGTTTTTAGTGTTCAGATCTATTTGACACATCTGTCTGGAGCCATGGGAAAATTGCAAATTAAAAAGATCCACAAGATAAGCACACACCAGTGTCTGAGGGAGGCTAATCATTTGGGTAGACCCTTTTTTTTTTGCGTCCTCTGACCCAAATAACTTATTTTTCCCCTTTGATTTAGAACACAGAAGTTATTTGCTATTTACAGATCAGGTTATTTGGGTCAAAGCACTGGAGTAGGCCTAAAGTATCTGAACAGCTGGGGGCTTTCTTTTTTATTTCTTTTTCTTTCCTTTTTTTTTTTTTTTTTGCATCAGCTTTGTTCTACTTCACTGCTGCTCCACATTTTAGCATCAGCAACCAGCGCCAGCTCCCTGATCCCAGAACAGCAAAACTCCATCTGGGTCGGGGTGCAGGTGGGATAAATATGCCTTGCAGGTGTGTGTGGTGAGGACAGATCTTTTCAAACAGAATTAAATATTAGTTTGCAAAGTGTATGAGCTGCCTGCAATACACACGCTCTTTAATAAGCCACTTGGTGCAGCATTTCTGAACTGAAAATATAATTCAGAAAGTTATCTCGATTGAGAGCTCTGCCATCAGGCAATAAGAGCTAGAAGGTATTAATCATAAAATACTGTAGCCAGCAGAGAGATGCAGGAATCCCCTCTTAGTCCAGTTGTCCTTAACATCTGTGGAAGAACAGGAGCAGCATATTGCTATTTTGGAGTGGATAACTAGCTGGGAAATGTTAAAAATACCCATATAGATAAAAAAGAAAAAAAAGAAAAAAGGAGAAGACTGGAGTGCATTTGGGAAGAAAAGATAAAAACTGCTGCTTTGAAAATTATCTGAAACAAGGACAATGTGGGGAAAAGTGATAATGATACAGACTTCAGAAGTGCAAGAGAAGAGATGATTAGATGTCATAGTCATAGACGAAATTCAGTTTGGGTTTATATATACAGAATTAATGAACTGTGAAGGGAAGGAGTGATAGTGAGAGAGAACACAGTATGCATACACCCTCCAAGTACACTTGGTGAGTCTGATAAATTTCCTTGTAACTCAGCAGGGAGTCACAGGGAGGACACCTCTCAGATGGAGAGAAGGCCTTTGTTCTGGACTTGGTCCTTAGAAGTAGGTGCCTGAAATTTGAGTCTAAAAAATCATTGTGGTTTATGCCCCAGCAAGGAATCTCTTGTCTGTCCTGAATGTTTTCCTTTCCATGACTGTTTTCAGTTTTGTTCCAGTACCTGGATGTGAGTTAGATTTACTGCTCAACCCTCACTATTCATTGGAGGAGCTGCATCCAGGAATGTTTGGCAAAGGTTAATTTACCTTTGCTGTTTTAACCTCTGAAGAATATGGGAGAAGTTCTGCTTCTGGTTTTGGGTTTCTGGTTTGAATCTGAAGTCAGTACCCTTGTCTACCCATTTCTTAATGAGATGACAAGTGATAACACAGCAATTGTGCATGAATCAGTGCATGAACGATAGAAACTTTTTATAAGGGAATGTAATGACAGGAAAGACAGGAGGAAGATTTAGATTAGAGACTAGAAAGAAATTGTTCTCTGTGAGTGTGCTGAGGCCTGGCACAGGTTGCCCAGAGAAGCTGTGCATGTCCCATCCCTGAAAATGTTCAAGAACAGGTTGGATGGGGCTCTGAGCAACCTGATCTGTTGGAAGGTGTCCCTGCCCATGGCAGGGGGTGGAACTCAATTTTTGAGATTCCTTCTGACCCAAACCCTCCTGTGATTCTGTGATTTCTTACAGATCTCCATAGCAGCTGCATCCTGCAGGACAGAAAGGCTGGTTTAGCTTTGCATTGGAAGGGCAAGAAACAGGAAAGGGGGAAAAAAAACCCCAATCTTTGTAATAAGCTGTAACATTTCCACCAAAGTAAGATGAGGCCTTTTGTCATCTCATCTCATGTGCTCCAGTTCCTTGCCAGTCCAACTTGTCTCATGGCACATGTGAATATTCCCCTCCATAATTCACTGGGTTGGGATAGCAGCAGCAAGGGGAGCAACTCCTCAGCCAGCCTTTGCCCAAAGGAACTCAAAGTATTTTTGTGCTTTTGTTCCATCACATTTTTTAAGATCTTTAAACACCTGGAACAGGGCTGGGGTTCCTTGTTGGCTTGCCTGCAGACTGACCTGTTTAATAAGGAGAACAGCACTTCCAGGTGCAGTGTTTTGCTGTCAGGCATGAAATCATGCTCCAGGAGGAGCTGCTCCAAAATTTAATACCCTCAGAGAACACATCCAAAGGTTTTTTGGGTGCTCTTAGGCTGTGGAGGGCAATTGCTGAAGGGTTTGCAGCCTTCTGCTTAACAATAAAAACTCTCATGTGTTTAGACAAAAGATAAACTTTTGTTGAGAATGTAAGGAAAATATTGCTTGCAGAAAAGCCTAACTAAGAATTTTGACATGCATTTAGATTTGCAAAAAAATTAAGGCTACTAAGTTTTATAATTAAGCAAGCAAAGTATGTGCATTTCAACTACCACTTTACATTGTAATATTGCTAATTTTACTCAGTTCTGAAAATCTGTAGTGCTCAGATCAAAGAAAAACAGTGCTAAAATCAATGAAAAAAAAAAACCCTATTGCCATAAATAGATTAAAAAATCGTTGAAGAAAAATACCCACAAAATTAAAGGTTTTCTTCCACAATCCTTGCATTGTTACATGAACATCCTAAATGAATCTGGGCTGTACATGATTGTTGCACGATCCAGTGAATGATGGAATTACCTTCAATGGTTCTCTTTTACTGGGAACTCTTTCGCATGCATTTCCATTAGAAAGAGCAAAGTGCTCAGTATTAAGACGAGAGTGCTCTTTAGTGGCCTCAATAGCTGGCTCATTCAACAATTCCAACTGTCAATATGCCAGATATTTCTATGTAGTGCTCCCATTTAATGTTTTAATCAAGAAAAACTACTGTAATAGCGGCAAATTGGGCATATAATTAAAACAGAAAAATTTCATATTTTCCCTTTCATGTAACTGTACTAATTCTCTAATAAATTTCATAAAGTTGACTCATATTTCTGCTTTGGCATTCTGACAAACGAACAGAATTCTTTGCAAGTGTTTGCCTAATTTCCATTTTTCAAAACTAATTTCAATTTTTATTGCTTCACTTTAAATTTATTGATTAAAGTAATATTAAGTCTTGCGAAGCTTTGCCAAAGAAAATGAAAGAATGAAATTATGTATATTTAATTAGCTACAGCTCTTATTAAGGAACAACCTATTCTGTCTCTTTTAAGGGTGATTTCTTATCAAGTAAACTGATTCACTCATAGCACATTAGTCAATCCTGTGGGAAAGATGAGGGCTAAGGGGGCTGAAAAAATCCTTTTATATTTAAAACCTTTAAAGAAAATTCAGAAAGCTGTTTTATGAAATGAAAAGCTTCTGTCTTCCTCAAATCTCCACGAGATTTATATTTTGACCTGTACTACTCCAGTGTTGGCTTCAACGTTGCTACTCCCAGGTAACAGATCCTTGGAGAAAGAAAGAATGAAACATGGTACCATATGGAGGAAAAAAAAACAACTGTAGGGTTGAACTCGTGAAATTCTTGAGTGTTCATTTCAGCTTAAGATTTATGTTTTAGGTACGGATTCCATTAAAATGAGGAAGCACTGCTGCTGTTTGTTGGCTTTGAAGAGACTTCAAAATGCTAACTGCATAGGTAGTTTTCTTCATTAGTAACAGAGGTTTTGTTTTCATGGTCCAATGTTTTTATTAAATTGGGAGTGTGCTCAGCACCTTCACAAAGAAGTCCTAAATGATCAAGCCACATTAAAAAATGACATGTGTCACATTACAGCAATAACAGTGAACAATAAATCAGTTAATCAAATGTGTGACAAAAGTAATTTTGGGGTGAAAATTAAAATTGATTTCTATTAGAATGGAGAAAAAAAAATAGAATCTACAATTCAGCATCATATTTATGCAGAACTATAAATTTAATAAACCCTTGTTTATAGGAACTAATATTGAAGATGACAGTCTCTGAAAATTGAAATGCAAGGTTCTTTCTAGGATAGCTTTTCTTTAATTCTGTAGAGAAGAATACAAAAATTTAAAATGCTCTCTTTTCCCCAGACCAGGGAAACATGTTCTAGTGGAGCACACAATAAATGAACTTTCACCCTCATAAGCAACCTTTATCAAGGAAAAAATAAAAAATCACGGATTAAAGCAAAACATTTTTGTTAAACCGATTGGCAAAATGGAATAATCTACCAAATCTGAGCATGAGAACACTTTGAAATCACTTTTTCTGCTACAATTGTAGAGTAACTGATGTAGTTGGTCTTTCCCTTTTTCTCCTGGATAAGTTTTTAAATTTTTTTGTCCAAACTCCACAAAACATACAGTTGTTGGGTAGTCAGTCACTTAAACTCCAGCTACATAACCACTGATGTATTTTCTGTTAGATAAATCCCAAAAATCATAAATAAAACCAACCTCTTGTCTTTGAACTTATGTTTGGTTTCTTCTTGACCCAGGCTCTTTTGCATTTTTCATCATTTAATATAAAAACTAACTCCTAAGTTAAGGGTTCTCTTCTGTTTCCCTCTGTTCTTCCCTTTCTTCTCTCTCTCCCCTTCCTCATTTATGGCTCCTTCATTTCACTGTGGGTGGCTGCAGTCAAGATGACACACATGTAAATCGATTTGGGCATAATTTTTAACTATTCCAATATGAAAAGTAGTGGCACATTCATCCTAATATCAGACTCCAATGTTGTAACTAATTTCTATCTTAGCATTGTAAAGGTCTCCAGAGAACTGCTCTGTAATACACAAGAAGGTTAGGCATGACCCATGCCCACAGTTTCTTTCTACCAGCAAAAATGTATTTCTTTATTAGGACATCCAGTAGGACCCAGGGAAGTCTGGTTTGCTCTTATGACCTCTTTTGGGTGTCCAAAAAAAAAAATAAAAATCTGTATCTTCTAAGATTTGACCACAGATTTTAACTTACAGCAATAAATGTCCTGTACTATACATGTAGTGCTGTACAGCTTCCCTGCTCATCCATCATTTGTTAAGCTCTATTAATTTAAAATACATAATAGTAAGCACATAATACATAAATCTGGGTACAAATGGCTACAATGCTTTAAAATTCTGCTGTTTTCCCATTCAATGAGATTTGGATGTAGCACTGATGGAACAGCCTGTTCTGT
The DNA here is from genome assembly GCA_013401095.1 of Passerina amoena. Lineage (NCBI taxonomy): Eukaryota > Metazoa > Chordata > Aves > Passeriformes > Cardinalidae > Passerina > Passerina amoena. The sequence continues at coordinate 127,722 of WBNP01000591.1, read as the reverse complement.
GTGTTCTACTGGTGGCAATGTTCTCGTGGCACATGTCATGCAAAATACACATTGCCAGATTGGTTTTATTTAGTACATGTTTAACAAGAGTGTCCCAACCCACTAATTAGAGCAAGTCACCCAGAGGTCCATTACAAATTGCTAAAAGGACACACTAGGGAAGAAATATGATTGCCTTTATTTATTATTAATCATTACTATAGTTAACCAATTAACAAAGAATTTTATTCTTTCAGGCTTTTAAGGAAAGGCATATTTCTATCTTAATTATCACCACTCAGTTATGAATACTATAGAATGAAAGAATTAAACATGTTAATGTTACTTTGCTCTAAGCAAACAATAACCCTTAAGATTTGTAACCTCCAACCCCATCAGTCATTTATTTAAATAGCAAAACAATTAATCTTCTAAATTATATCAGCATTTTTATTCTGGAAGCCCATTCTTCCATGTGAGTGGGTAAATTTGCTGTTCCCACAGGTTTTTCCAGCTCAGAGTACACTGATGGGAAGCCCATGGTGGCACTGCTCTGTGGTTGTTTTATTGACTTGGAGTTGATTTGCTGGAGTCCCAATGCCAATTTTCAGCTTTGTGTGAAGAGGCTCAAAAAACCATTTCACGTGCATCTCTAAAATAAATACTCCTGTGCCTAAGGAGAGAGGATGTGTCCTATTTCCTCTGCTTTGTGTAGAGCAGGTTCACTCTCTTGAGAGCAAATATTGGAGCTCTTGTTTCCTTGATTACCATGTCAAGGTTTTCAGTGGAGCAAGAGCTGGATTTGTGCCTCTTCATCTTAAGGGAGGCACCCATAGCCCTTGGCTAAGGAATTGCTCTCAACTTTAGTGGTTTTTTGGTGCACTGAATATTTAATTAGTTACTGCAAAGTGGAACAGCTTTCAGGCTGAAATAGGAGGGGGAAAATATTTTCCTCCCTCATGAATATCTTATGGGATATTCTCCTGGAAGGTAAGAATTCAGATCTTCTCAAGCAGAGAAGACAGTGAACCCAGGTCTCTTGCACTCAAGCTTGGGGCACAGGCTTGGAATTAAATTAACTAGAAAGCTGTTCTAGTTGTAAATGGGTCAGCCTGGGTGGGAGTAAAAATAGTCCAGGTAAGTTAAGTCACCTTCCTTCTGCTCCTGTGAATCCTAACTAGGGACAGGGGTCTGCCTCTGACATGATCCATATTTGAAGCACAGTTTTTCCACTCCTTAAACACATGCGCTGATTTTTTGTCAATCCTGCTATAATCCCACTGTTAGAAATTGAATTGTTCTCCTGTGTTGTGTATGAAGCCTCCGAGCCAAAGCAAAGATGGGCATTTGATTTGGTAGCTACACAAAGGAAAGTCATGGTCTGTCTAAATTTTAAGCATGTGTGAGCCCTTACTGGAGCCAAAACCTACAAATAAAATGGTCCTGGGATAAAGCAAAGTGAATACCTCACATGCCAGGATAGCAGCATCCTCTCCTGATAGGTACACTGAAAGAGAAGTTCAGGAAAGGATTGGGTTCTGCTAGCAAAGTCTGCTTGACTGGACAAAAACACTGCGAGGAATTAAAGATTAGACTTGGCATTAGGTTTAACTCCAATATGAGTTTATTATTTTCTTTTTTTCAGGGGTGAATCATCTTTATTTGAAATTGTTTAGCAGCTAAGATTAAAAAAAAAAAAAGGTTAATTAGAAAAAGGTCTAAAATGCTTTCACAGCTGAGATTCACAGAAAATAGAAGTCACAATGTGTTTCTCAATAACTTTGCTCTGTGTTCTAATATTACTTTTTCTTTTGAAAAATCATCAGACCTTTATAGATAGCTTGGGTATTCTATCACTTTGCTTTTTTAAATATTTAAACACTGAGCTGGTTTCTTGTTTTTGTGTTCATGTACCAAGCAAAAGATAAAATAGAAATAACGGCAAGCATTTTGCTAAATAAAAATGATTTCACTTTGAGGTAAATTCTCACATTGTGACTGTGTTGCTAATAAACACACTTTTATCACTCAGTCAGCAAATAGATTTTGGGGTCCCATTTATAGTCAGATCTCTGAAAGGAAGATTCATCTGAGAAAACATTGTGGCAGCTCCCAATAACAGCAGTTATTAATGATTCGAAGAAATAGTTTTGTAAATTGATGCTGAATGATTTCTTTAAGATAACTGAGAATTCCTTCACTCCCACTAAAACTGCTTTTCCTAGTGAATAAATACCCTGTACAATTTGTAGATTTTCTTGCTTTCCAATCTAAATTCAGGCCGTGATACAAAGATTTTCTTTTGTCAGAGCTTTTTGCATTTTAAAGGGCACCTACAGAATATTTCTACTACAAAAGCATATGTGGGTGAGAAAGAAGAATGGAGGAGATGAAGTTGATTTCACTTTGCCTCTTTCACTTATTGTTGCTTGATGAAACCTGCCAAATTTGATTCTGGGGTGTGCACGTACAGCATCTATTAAAGGAGCTAGTAAATTTTCAGAAAGGGAAATCAATAGAATAACTCAATGTGAAAAGCTCATTCTTTACTGACAGATTTGTTGAGGTTTCATGACTCACTGTACATTTCAAGAGCAACATTCAAGGCTGCTACTGATCATGGGAAAGAGTTAATCCTAAGAGGAAATGTGTATGTTGAGGAATGTTGACTTCATAATATACTTTCTATCCAGAAGGTCACAAATACCTCATGGCACTGCTAGAATAAAGGCCACATCCTAAATTTTAAATCTCAAAAAAATAAAAGTCCTTAAAATTTACGTTAAATAGATCTTACTATTCTCTTCCTTTTATTCAGATGAAGGTTCAGAAAGATGAACTGATTCAACTGAGGTCAACATTGAAGGTCCACAAAAAAGTCCCTGGGGTGGGTCAGTGATCAATTTCAAGCCTGGCAAAAGCCTTTTTTAAATTCCCCTCTCTTTTTCAGCCCCATAAAATTCTACAGCTCAAAGATAAGCCATCTTTCTACACCCCCCATGCAATCAATCTGTGTTGTTCATAGCTCACCAGTGGGATCACCAGTCCACATCACCAACCCTTTTGATGGGCAGCTTTTTATCAGTGAGTTGCAGAAGCTATATAGCAACAAATTCCAAACTTTCTCTTTTGTAGAACAAAAATGTATTTATACTGCCACAGGCAGATTTGTACAGGAAAATATTTAGAGTTGTACACATTTCCCTAGAACCAAACTTAAACTGATACATTTTCAAAAATGGGATTATTTTTATTCCTATTGGTTTAAATTAGTTAATATTTTACCTCCTACGAAGTTATCCCTCTCCCTCTGTCTGTCTCCTTCTCTGTCTCTCCATCAGAATCTCTTCAGTATCCCAAGGAATCTGCATCAAAAACATTAAGGGTCACTGAATGCAGCAGAATCTGTCTTCTCAGCACTGCAATTAATCAAGAGATTCACTAAATATCATAAACACAAAAGAATCTGGATATAATTAAAAAAAAAAAAACCACAACAAAACAAAAAAACAAAATTAAAAAAAAAAATCAAAATTTCCTTGCATGTTTACAAAAAGCCCTCTCAACAATCCTGAACAAACCAAGATTAATGTCAGGGCCTGTAGTGGGGGTACTGTTATGAGAGTGTTTCACTTCAGAAGTGAACATTATTCTTCAGCTGGGTACAAAAACCAAAGCCTTATCAAGCCAAAAATTCCAATTAAATAAAAATTTTCCATTGTGAGGACTGATCAGAAATCTTTTCAAGGGCAGGATAAGTTTTGAAGGTCCTCATTCTGTTAGATGTCTGGTACATGAAGTAGTAGCCTATCCATCAATTAATCTGAAGAAAATATTTAAGTATTTTTTGTGAAAAAATTGCAGATTTTGATGGCAAGGGAGGGAAATAAACCTTTTTACTGATTCTTTCTGTCTGAAAAATAATCAGGAAGAAACTAATTCCTGCTATGTGCCTGCAGAGAGGAGAAACAAACACCTAGCAGGTTAGAAATCTATTCCGATTTGCTGAAACTCACCAAATAAAAAAAGGTGTAGGAGTTAACAGGTCTCTTCTGAGCTGACTGTGCCTAAAAATAGTTCATTTGGGGTTTGCATAAACTACATTTTGGGTTTTATATACGTAACTTTTATTTTTAGCTCAAGTGCCCACGCTTCTGGTGATTTTCTTCAAACAGCTCGAAGAATATACATCAACCTGTTGTGTCCATTGTGCACAATATTCTAAATATGATTCCTCTTAGTGGTCTGTTATGGTAAAAATGTTTTTAAAATTCTTAGCATAGATTGTATTTTTATCAAAAAGATTAAAATCTGCTTCCAAAAACCAAACCTGTAAGCCTGGATGTTCCCTCCCTGCAGCTGTGACTTTTAAGGACGGAGTGTTGACTTGCCATAAATCTTCTCTTTCCCTGAAGTTTGAAGATGTGGGGATGTTTTCTCATTTCTAGTTATTAGCTATGTGCTGAAAGAGATCCCTTCATGCTCCATAAGGTCTTCTGTAACATTTTTAGGTACTTCAAACATTTGTGGACTGCAATGCAAATGTGAGGTGAATTTTGCAGCATCTCTTAAGACAGTTATTTGACCACAATGAATTTGTAGTTTCAAAGTAAAGAGCTAGAAAAGCAATAGTTCTTGACTGTTCATTATTTAATTGAATTATCAAATGGGGAGAAATAATAATGAAGTTATAAGAAGGGTTGTGAAATCAAATTGTGCTGTAAGATGAAAAGCAGCAGTAATAATCGCTGAATTATTTTCCTTAGTCAAAAACCAGACAAGTTTTAAATGAATGGCAGAAACCCAGTTCCTTCAAGGGAAAAATAGGAATGGGAAAATACTTTTATTTTTTGCCCTTAGGGACTATACATGCTGAAGGAAAAGACAAAATGTATCAAACACAGGGTGACTCACAGGGTGAGTACTGAAATTTAGTATATCTTTATTTAATCCGCTTAGCTTTTCCTTAACACCAAAGAAGAGAAGCAGTTCTACCTTTAATACTGAGAATTATACAAAAAACCAAAGGTTTCCAGCTTTCTGTAAATTCAGCCTTTTAATATCAATATCACGATAAATAAACCTCAGGGGTTTACTGAAATTTTGTTATTGAGTTTTATATACTCTGTTATGTGCTGTATCAGAAATACCTCATGCTGAATCTTAGTCTTCATAGCCATTTCCAAATGGCTTTTTTTTCTTTTTTCTCAGTTCATCATGTTTAATAATAAATAGAAGTTTTGATTGAGTTTGCTGCAGTTTATTTTCAGAAGGACTTTCAAGCACTCTGTTTATCTGCATGCTGAACTGAAAATGAAAGCAACATTAGTGACAAGCATATTTTGCTTTTTTCCAGATTTCAAACATTTTTTAAGGTCATGTGGGCATTGCTGGCCAAGCATCAGTAGTTTATTTATTGCTTGATTACAAGTGGAATCGTAAATGGAATGAAATAAGATGGATATGGAGGATTACCAACTGCTGTTGGCACACAACCACATGCTTAAAGATGTCTTCATTCATTAACAGACTCCTTTAGCTTGCCAAGGTTGGAAATGAAATGCAAGTCACAGCTTGTGCATTTATCACTGTAAGGAAAGCCTCCTGCCAGTGCTGGTTAGGCAAAGTGTACTTGCAGCCATTAGCAGTCCAGTCTGATTACTGGGCTCCATCTGTTACCAATGGCAACCAGTGCCACTGCCAGGGCGCTGACAGCATTGTTTCCATCTGTGCCTACGGGAGAAATGGTAAATCTCAGAGTTTAACATCCTGAAACAACCTTACGGACACAAATAATTAATTAATTTTCTTTGTAGGGATTTATTTTTCTTTCTTCAGCAAGCAAACTGACCCTTACCTTCTGTAGAAGCCAATTAGCAGTTGGCCAGTGGCACCCCTCAATTATAGCTTGTTCTAGGAATTGATATCTCAGGTCTGTGCTCTAAAACTACCTGCAGTTCTTCTCCTTCCAAGACAGAGCTTTGTCACCAAAGCTGAAGGGAGAACTGCCTGTGGGAGTTGACACAGGAGGAAAGTGAGATGGGGGTATGTGGTGTGTGAAAAACGCATGTATTTTATGATTGGCTTTTTGCAAATATTAAAATGAATATTATTTGTGTTGTGTTAGAAAGTGATGCTGTAGTCATTCTCTTAAGCACTGTGTTAAATATAGTTTTAGGTTATTAAAAAGTGTTAAAATAGAAACTATGCTATGTAGGAATACTTTTTTTAAAGAAAGGAGTCACAATGAGATAGCAGTTACAGGACACCTAAATCTTTCAGAGAAAAAGAATTTATTGCCCTCTTATCAGAAGAAATGAACTTCTTCCTGCCTCAAAGGCGCTGTCAGGATTTGGAGGAAGAAGTTGACCATGACCAGACAGAATCCTGTATTTGAATGGAATTTATGCATCATGTATGAGGTGTATGAATATGCAACAGGTTATTGTTTTTAAGGGTTAATCCTTTGTTAATGGGTGTCCTTTTTCAGGCTTGTGCTGCCCAGAAAAAGGTATCTGGACGTCCATAACTCTTTGTATTTATTGTCTCATATTGTCCTAATTCAATTTGTCCAAATTGTTATTACTCTAATTGTATTACTATTTTTTAATAACCATTTTATTATTATTAAACTTTTAAAATTTAAAAACAAGTGATTGGTGTTTTTCACATGGTGGAAGGGCAGGCATTAGGGGAAAGAAGCAGGATGTAGGGGTCAGTGGTGGAAGATTGCTGGTTGGTCCTGGCAAAAAAAAAAAAAATTGGACAATATATGTGAAAATAAAGCATTTGCAGATAGCCCTATGTTTATTTTTGCTGCTGCATTATGTCTTGTGCAACAAATTTTGATCACAAAAATGTCATGCTGTGCATTATATCAGCTTTGCTAACTCAAACTCTTTATAAAATTTCTCTCTGTAGTACGTAGTAATACTTCTCCCTTGCTGAATAATTGTTTTAAGCCTGAAAATCTACATCAGAAACTGGATATATCTAGGAATTTTCTTGTGTTTTAAATGTGTTTGATGTAGTAGAACTTTTTCATCTGAGCAGCCTTTTTGTAGTTTACCTCAGAGGTCAGGAATAGCAGGTAAACAAGCAATCAATTATTTCAAGAATAGGCATAATAATGAAAGAAGTTAAGAAGAAGGTGCCAGCTCTGTTTCAGTTCTTACCAAACTAAAACAGATTTTTTAAAAAAAAAAGCTTTGTTTTTCTTCTTTTTCCTGAATAGGCCATGGTAAATTTACAGCTGGTATTCATCCTCATCAAAGTTTTATTACACCACAGAAGACACAGCCAGGCCAGTCTAAGATATGACTGACTCTCATCTGCCTCTACTGTAATTTATTGATCTTCCAGCACAGCTGGAGAAACAAATTCCTAGATGATAAACTTCCAGTTTCTTAAGAGAAAAGCTGCTAGCAGCAGCATGTGTCACATTAAACTGGCCTGGCTGGCTTGGAGATGAGACAGACCAGCTGGGGTGGATGGGCTCCCTGGCCAGCTCCAGAAGGAGCAAGATGCCAGGCTGGTCCTGAACTGGCATTTCTGCCCTAAACATCCCACAAGAAATTGAGCACAGGGAGCTCTAGTTGGTACCCTTGTCTCAGGAGCAAGGCCAGTTCAGCACCCGTTTTCCATTCTCTGAAAGGGCAACAAGGAAATATTTTTATTGTCCCAGGGAATATGTGAGGATGGTCACGAGTGTTACGTCTCTGTGGCTGGATGATGACCATTTCACAGCAGGTTAGTATGAAAAGAGTAGCAGCACCTCTGTGCAAATTAATATGAGAGCTTACACTGAGAGGCTAAAAAGCCTGTGTTGCTATAGGAAAAAGAGTGCTTTCCACAGAAAATAACTCTCCGAAAAGAACTTGGAGAGAAATGAAGCTGATTTGAAGAAAATGCAAACAAGAAGATAGAGGGCAAGGCAAAGCATTCAGGGCGCAAAGTCAGGAGAAGGGAACAAAACAAAACCAAAAGAAAGCAAAATCAAGAATAACTATTGTGAGGAACAAGATATTTGCATAGCTCTGACTATAACAAGATGGTAAGTATTTAATGAAGCAATTCTACAGAAATAGGAAGGAGTGCATGCATGTATTTTTTTGTTCTGAGCATCTTTCTAAATCTCTGAGCAATATCTGATAAATTGAGCAGTTTGTTAAAAAGAAAAAGAAAACCAAAACCCCTTGCAAAACTGAACAATTGAATCACAAGGACTTAGATCAAATAGTTTTAACCTCAATCTGTTTTAAAGTCCAACCATATGCCTTTATGCAAATTTCCTAAATAGCTAATAAACTGAAGCAAAGGCCAAAAGCCTTTGACATACAGGTTTAAAATATCTGAGAAATGGTTTCATTAAAAGGAAAACCATTGAGCCAAAGCTTGAATGCCTGTTTCATCTAAATCCATCCATGATTTGTCAGTGTCTGCTGTGCACATTCTGTTTCTGAGATAGTAATTTAGCCCAAGTCTCTTCTCCAAAATTCAGTGTCCTTGACTGGTACTGAGAGAAAAATGGGCAGAAAAAAGTGATCATTATCTATCCAGGGAGAATAGTAGGAGAAACATAAAACAAGGGCTCATTCTCTGGAGGTTAGAGTACAATTAATATATTTCAAGATATTAAAGGCCAGAGGGATGTTGTGAACAAATAAGCATAATTTAATTCTTAATGAATTATCAAAAAAAAAAAAAAAAGGAAAGTAAAAGAAACCTCCCAAATGACTAGAAGCAAAAATTGAGTTACTACAATCTAATTTTAGCTTGATTCTGTTGCAAGCTTTCCTAATAGCTAAAAAATGAAATGAAACTGTGATAATTGTCTGATTTTGAACACTGTAATAATTAAGCTGCAATAAACAGGAAAACAGGTGAAAGAGCTCAGGTATATTACAATAGACCAAGGTTTAGAATATCTACAATTAATGACAAGTGGGGAACAACTGAGCAGTCACTCTTTCATTCCAATGGAGTTCTGCTAAGACTGAGACAGCAGCAATGTTTGGAGAAGTTAGAAGACAATGGGGAAACCTCTGAATCCTGAGGTGGTTATAGAGCAACAGATTAGACAAAATGCATTTCCCAAGGTAAAACAAATCTTAAAATAAGGTCACTTTACAGGTCCTTTCTTACTCTGTCCCAAAGTGAGCTCCATGTGCTGCAGTTTTAATGAAAGCACATTGGAGAGAAGGAACACAGAGGCAAGTTTCTGATTTGATTACAGCTGCAGTTTAAAACAAGGACGTGAAATCATCCGAGTCAGGAGGAAAAAGACACAGAGGAAAATGTGATGAGAAACACAAATGCTGAGGAGGGGAGGGTTAGAGCTAGTAGGTTCCTGGGAAGGAGGCTGCTGGCCTGTGGGGAGTAGAATAATCTATCATAGAATCATAGAATGGCTTGGGTTGGAAGGGCCCTTAAACATCTCATTCCAACCCCTGTCACAGACATATTTTATGAAATATCCTTTCCTCAGGATTTTTCCTCCTGAGAAGCTGAGAGGCCTCAGGAACAAAATGTAAACATTGATTATCTGCTGCTGTGGAATGCAACAGGTGCATCTGGGATTGGCCCATCTTGGTTGTTTCTAATTAATTCCCAGTCACAGTGAGCTGGCTCAGACTGTCTCGGTCAGTCACGAGATTTTATTATCATTCCATTCTTTTCTAGCCTTCTGATGAAATAATTTCTTCTATTCTTTTAGTATAGTTTTAGTATATCATCTTCTTTTAATGTAATATACATCATAAAATAATAAATCAAGCCTTCTGAAACATGGAGTCAGATCCTCATCTCTTCCCTCATCCTGGAACCCCTGTGAAACCCACCCCCAACCCCCCCTGCCATCTCTTCTAGTTTATGATGTGCTGAATCTTACCTTAAATACTCACTTTTGAAAATTATTTCATATACTCATGTGGCAAATTAAGGAGACAAGTTGAAATGCAGCCAGACCCATCACAGGAATATTGCTCTCTGTCCCTGTACTGCCTGCTGCTATGAAAAGGTTTCAAGGCAACACTTCTGAAAGTATATGGTATATTCAGAAAGAAGTATATAATACTATTCCTAAAGATGCTGTCATAAAGATTGGAAAGAAGTTGTCGCCTCTCTATGGCAGTTGCAGAAGGAGTTCATTCTCTCAGCAATATTCCATATCATGCTCTCATATGAAAGTAGATACAATGACTATGACTCAGTTAAACAATGCTCAAATTTCAGTCAGTAGAAAAAATATTTCATATTAATTTCAAACCTTTTTTTTGTTTTAGTTTTCCTCCTCCTCCAATGACAATGGAATAACATTTTCCTTATTATGAAAATAACCCAGAAGAAAAAGAACCAAAAACCCCAGTTTTCTAAATTAGCTTAATAGTAACTTTGACACATTTATGGATTGATTCATGAATCAAATAATTAAAAAGCTAATAAGGAAAAAAAAAATCCAACCCCCCACGCCCCCATCTCCGTCAAATCACAAATACACTCAAAATATAAAGAGGGTTAAAGTAGAAACATAAGCTTGGTTATATTAAAATTAATTTGAAAGCATGAAATAATCACTGTTGAAAATTATGCTATTAAAAAAAATTCAATTAAGATTCGTGACTCACTTCAGTTATGATTTTACCCCTTCTGCTCTAGAAAGTTCCAAACTGCAGATCAAGTGTCCGGTGGGGTTTGGGAGGCAATGACAAAAACTCATTTCAGGACATTTCTTTTGGATTCAGGCAGCACTGACTGAGTGAAAAAGGGATGAAGATACCTCAATGAATTTCCTGCATAATGCAACAGCATTGCATCTGACCTGTTTTTTTTTTTCATTAGAGAGCATTTTTGATTTGGTTTACAATGTTTTGAGAAGGAAATGTCATCGATTTTTTTTCAGGAACATAATATTGTGGGATTTTACATTTATGATGCATTTTTAGTAAAATCTTTATTTTGAAAGCAGCAGCAGCAGCATGTTTCTAATTTTCTCATTGTGCTGCATCTTCTAGTGTTAGTTATAGTAGAAAATCCAGAACTGTTGAAGCTCTGTACTGACATTGGCACAAACTGTCCAGCAGTGGAGAAGTGAAACACACTGCAATATCCATTACTCTCATTTTAGCACTTCTAGTATTTCTGTTGCTTTTGAGGCACAGTCTCTCACAATCAGCTGAGCTCATGAGAAACCTCCCACCATGTCACCTTAACCTGATTTATGCCAGCATTAGGCCAGTGCCAATGAGGACACCTCTGCCCCACCACCCCAAATATAAGGAAAACAAGTTTTCTGTATGGGGCTTGCATTTTTATAGATGAGTATCTACATCTGCATGCAGAAAAGGAAGAAAGAAAGCAAAAAAAAGGATGATATAAAGGAAAAGAATTCAGTATTTAAGGCAACCTTAGTATCTTGAATAAAACTGTCTGGCAGCTGTGAGGAAACTCTGAGACAATCATATCAAATGCTAGATGACCTTCCCCTATATATACTCAAGTTACCTTGGAGTTAACCAAGATGATGACATAACCCAGACAAATTATTTAGGCTCCATTAGAGATGACAGAGGAAGATTTGTACTTAGTGACAGGGTTTCATCTTGCCCATATTAGAGCACAGAAAAATGTGGTCAGAGCAGCAATGAAGCAGAGGAGGAGGATGCAATCTTAACAGGAAAGTGAGATGACCAGCCACAGGAAGAATGCACAGAAAATTGTTGCATTATGCTAATGGTGTTTTATTGATTTTACAGCATCCTGCAAAGGAATCATAGCAAGAATTTTAGGAGAAAGCTATAATATGTATTGGCCCTCCAACATAAATTTTATCATTGGTTTTGAAAGGTAACCTCACATGAAGTAGTAAACACTGTCTTTGCATAATTCTGGGCATAACAGAATACAAAGTGTGGTGTAAAATTAATTTAGATGTAATGAAATCACTGAAGACACTCTCTCTTGTGGTACATCAGGACAAGTCCAGAGGTGCCAGTTGGCTTGTAGAGGCAATTTAGCTTGACTGCTTCAGTTTATCAGTGTTACTGAATAAAAAGCACAGCTCATGGTGGGGATTAGTTGTTGTCTCATCTCACTTCATGTTCTGAGTAATAAATGTTTATGCGTGTTGCCTTCAATATGATTTGTCATATAAATGCTATATAATTTAGTTATTAAGATAAGATACTATGTGACAATATTTATATAACTGAATCCTCCCAATCACTCAACTGCTTCTAAATGCTAAGGGCCAATTAGATGATTTTTGCTTCTGAGATCTGGTAATCATTTGTTGACAGATATTAAATGATTCATATAAACACATTCAACTATTTTCTCCCATGAAATAAATACCATTTTCCTTTTCTTTTTTATCCTTTTTTTTTTTTTAATGAATGCATTGGTTAATTAAAGCTCAGTAAGTTTAGAGCTTACCAAACATTTGAATAGCACTACACATCACTTCAAAACTATAAGCACTTAATTTATAGTGCACTTTTTAATTTAATTGCAAGTCCTACCACCAATATCATATTATTCTCCATAAGGAGCTCTTCACTATCCAGCTGCTTTGTTCTTTGTACCACCTCAGCATTTTGGCTTACCAAAAGCCAACTCGTCAGAGGAAACACATTGCAACCCAGTTTCCATGGCAAATGTCTTCTGTTGATAACATCTAGTGCTACACAGTGCAGCACTTCCAGAAGAGCTCCCTAAATTTGCTGCTTTCCCCAGGGCCAGTGACACAGCATTCCCAAAGCAGGAGTAGGGCTTGTAGCTCAAGAGAGGCACTCAGCACTGCTCATGAATCCCACGATCTGTTAAAAAGGCTTCCCTCCCACATCTACCTATTGGTTTTTTGGTCCCAAAATTTGAAGTTGGTGAGGTCCCATTTAATTTATATAAAAGGATAAAAAAAATTAATTTTAACAAAACCTCAACTGATTGCAAGTTTATGAATTGCAGCCGGCATAATGCAAGGCAGAGATTCGACCTTGAAGTATTATACCCAGTTAGGTTTGAGGCAGAGTTGGAAATAAATTGGCAGAAAATGTGCATAAATCTTCTACAGTAGTTTCTTTGAAGTCTGTATTTACTACAAGCTCATGGGCTAATTACATTATCATAGTTTTGCATTGGCTTATATGATATGTAAGCCAGCACAGTAATTTATAACTTTTCTGCTAAACCAGTGCAGAGGCTTCTTATCAGGCTAGCTGGGTACACCAGAGAGGCAACTTTATTTCACTCTAAAGAACAGCACAGCAACATCCCAAAATTTCTCACAAAACAAACCAGCAGGTCCAGTGCCAGATGCTCATGAGCAGGGTTTGGGGCTGCCACTACCTTCAGTGAAGAGCAGACGTGGTCGGACCGTGAGCCAGCCCTGGATGTGTCACCAGACCTCCTACCAGCAGCTCAGCTCAGCGTGTGACATATGCTGCCTTCCCACTGGCAATCACGAGGTAACTCCTCGCTTTGGAGTGAGAAAGCCACGAGCCACTGAACTTCTGCAGCTCTTTGGATGTGTCACCTCATGGAGTGCGTGTAGTGCCTGATGGTTCGTTATGCCCAGAAAGCACCACGCAGCATTTTTAATGAGCCAGCACAAAGACTCCCTTCCCTTTCAAAATGAGGCATTTTTGAGAGTCATCTCTCCTTTTCATACAATCAGAAGGAATTAAAATACATTATCAAGGAATTGTGGCATAATGAAAGAGAATTATGTGGTGCATGTGAACAAGGCTATTCTGGTTGTTTCAAGTTTTGGGTGTGGTTTGTTTGTTTGTTTGTTTTTAACTAGTGCTGCTTCAAGCATCAAGCAACAATAGAGCACGAGTTAAATATACAAGAAATTCTATCAGGCATAAGATTTTTTTATTGTTGATACCCATTTTTTATAAGGCAGATCTTTTTCGAACAGCAGATTCATATACATACATAGGTGTATGAATAAAGTACATGTACATATGTACATGTATGACTATTGTCCCAATTTAAATAATCCTCTATATGCTGCTTTTCTCTTCCTCACAGAAAGGAGTTAGTAAACAAAATGCAATGCATAATATTCTTGTCTTGCTTCATTTACATAGGCTTTCTTTTAATATCATATATTCTCTTTTCAAACTTGGACATGTTTATTATATTTGGGCATTTCTATATGTACAAGAATCTGTCTTTCAATGCTGCTTCCTAATGATGTAGAGTTAACTGCAGGGAAACTTTCCCTCATTTAAAAAACAAAAGAAAGAAGGAAAAACAAAAACAAACCTAGTTTTTTTCTTGCAATTATAAACATATCACATTTTATTTTTAATTTGCATCAAAACCCACAAAAAAACTGGAGGTGAATTTAGGCCCTCGCCAGCTTTTTGCACATTTTGCTGGCACATTTAACTTCCTCTGTTTAGCCCCAGCTATTTGCAATGCCTCCCACACTCCTTGGAGCAGGCATCCTGTTAACTAACTTCTTGTTTAAATGAAGGGCTATGCTGACAATTAAATGTAGGATTGTGCATGCTTCAGTGCCGTGCCTTATTATAATCAACGTGAGTAGAAGCAGAGTGCTGAAATTATGGGTTTTAGTCTGCATCTGCATGGCATTATTATGCTTATCAAGGTGAAAATGTCAACGCTGGAGAATGTAATTGTGTACCTTAAGCTGCAGCAATAGTTAAACTGAACTCCTGCCCCGACTATTAATGCATCAGAGTGCTACACTTAAGAGGCTCTATAACTCTTTATGTGGGCAGAGCTTTCAAATCATGAATTTATTTCCTCCCTTTCTGTTTTTTTTTTTTTTAAGACTCAGCCATGAGGTTTTTCTGTTTGGTTACTACTTCAATATGGATTTTCTGGCACAGTTTTTCCTTTTTAACAAAGTTGAGGGGCAGAAAGCACAGCGTAGGTTTGTGCACGGCTCCGCTGCCCTCCAGGAGGTCAAGTGTGAAATGAGTTGAGAGACACATTGACAGTCCGTGCGTGAGCCAAAGCTGCTCATGCTAGTTATCAGTAATTCAGATCCTTGGGTCTGGTCTGGGCTCCTATTATATCCAATCAAACCACAGAATCAAATAATTCAGTGAATTATCTATGTTTACCAGATTGTCATTTTGATCCGAACATCGTCTCAGACCAATTACGCGTCTTTTATTTGTTGATTTTAATGTTTAGTCATCCTGAATATTTTGATTTGTTATTAATTTATACTGAAAACCAAATGCAATTGTCTTAATACAATACAGTACTTTGTTGGGTTTCATACACTGCTTATGTCAGTCACTTGTAAGTTATCTGTAGGTAGGGGAATATCACATCTCTTTACACAAAGACAGAGGGAATATTTTCACAGTCACAGTGATTCTTTTGAGCTGCTTACGCTGTGCTGAACCCATAGAATTGGCTCAACACATATGCCAAAATACATACATCCCCATGCCTGGACATTAGTTAGTTTCCAAATTATAATACTGAAAATTCTGTTAGTTCTCTTTTTCTTTCTTTCTCTTTCTTTCTTTCTTTCTTTCTTTCTTTCT
>WBNP01000591.1:76625-100899 GCA_013401095.1 Passerina amoena | reverse complement strand
GAAATTGTAAAATCTTATAAACAAGTGCTTCTTGAACAGTTTACATCGTTTGCTATTGGCTAATTTCACTGTGCAGCTTATTTAAAGAATGGGAAATCTTGTGAAAGAAAGTCAACTTTTTTTCCCAGTTTGAAGAAGCTGATGGTAGATGTTGATTTGGCAGGATTAATCAGAGATGATTTGCTCAGAATACAAAATTAAATAAATAGTTTTCCTTGGACAACTTTTCATACTACTTATCTTTGCTTTATATTTGAAACATGAAAGTTTGCCAAGCATAATTTTTGTTTCTCAGTTGTTTTTTTGGGATGCTTTTAATATTATTGTCTAATTTAGAACAGGAAACTTCACCCTTTTTTCAGCATCTATGGAACGTTTTTAAAAGTCAGTACAGTATCTGCTTGTCTGTGCATGCAAACAGAAATAACTGCCTAGGGAACATAATCATGGCAAAAGGTCATGTTTGCCCTTTATTTGAAATACTTTTAGACTATCAAGTGGTTTTGAAGTCACTCAATCAATACCAGCAGTCAAGGAAAGCAGTTTGTTTTATCAACATGAGGATATTTTGAGTTTTCTGAGATGGAATGGTGTTTCCTTCTGCATTTTAATTGAGATTTCATAAAACCCTTGCTTTAGTGTAACTGGCAAGGGTGTTTAAGCTGCACTACACCACTGCATCCACCTGAGACACAAATGTTTTAAAAATCTGAAAGACCCACATGAGGCCCTTGCTCATCCTCTTTCCCCTTCTGTCTTCAAAAGGCAAATCATCATGAAATCTGAGACTGTAAACACCTCCATATACATGTAAAAACAGTGAGGGCGTGCTGAGGGATATAAATTTAACCCATATGTACCATGGATCACTTTTAATTTTCATGCTGTTTGTTCTATTGACACAAGAAGAACTTTAAAGCTGGATGTGGATACACATTGTAGGCACGTTTCCTATAAACAAATGGTTTTGTATAAAACCAGAGGTGATTAAAAGAAAGAAGTCTGTCTGAGTTTCAGAGGCTTTGGAATAGATATTTTCAAATTATTTTATTGTACAGTCCATCTGAGTTATTTTAATTTAAAAGACTTTAAACATCTGTTGCTATCTGAAACCTGTCTAGTAAAAAATCCCATAAACTGTTTTTCTATGTAAGCTTTTATACTGAAAACTCCCCTATAAATCAGATCCCCAAATCTCCTGCATCTTTGAATTAAAAAAAAAAAAAAAAACAACAAAACAACTCAAAACCAGCATATTTTTCAGGACTGACATCATGCCATACAAAACTGTATGAACATGAACAATTCTATAATAAAAATGTATTAAAATAGCATTGCTTTTGGTGAATTCCACATATCTGTTTTCAATCAAAGACCTGAAAATTGTCAATTAAATAATGAAATGAAAAATTAATATGTCTTGAAACAGTAAAAAGGAGCATGAGTCCAGAGGGAGCAGAGTTGATACAAGCTAGCAGAGTTTGTGAACCATGAATGGTTAGCTGAGTGAATCATGAGTGCAAACTGCAAAATTATAGCGAATATGAGGAGATGGCCAACAAGAATATGGAGAATTTGGTCCATGTCTAAGGTGCTGCACTTTATTTGAGACCAGATTTCTAGAAAAACCACGCTGCACATTGAATTTTGATGCACTCTAAAAATCAATTACTTTAATTACTCAAGGAAACATAATAATTATTAAACCCTAGTTCTTCCATTATGCCTTTTCCTTTTTTTTTAGGGAAATAAAAAAGAGTTACAATATCTGACATGTTATGCTAAGAAATATGTGTATTTAAATGAAAAAAAAAAATTAGAAAAAAATGTAAATGTTCAGCCTGGATGAGCATTCTCTTAAACAGTCATTATCTCAAAATTAGTATAAAGACTGAAAATCTAAAATAGCTTATTAATGGACTGAGAC
This sequence comes from Passerina amoena, assembly GCA_013401095.1. Taxonomy (NCBI): domain Eukaryota; kingdom Metazoa; phylum Chordata; class Aves; order Passeriformes; family Cardinalidae; genus Passerina; species Passerina amoena. The sequence goes on along the minus strand of WBNP01000591.1, from coordinate 98,972 downwards.
TCCTTAAACTTTTCATAATGTGAGTCAGGTGCATAGAATCTTTTTGAAAAACCTCACTAAGTAACTATCTGCATCTTTAGGCACTTAAAAGTCTTTACCTACTGTACTCTTGTCAATTGATTTCAATTAGCATGCTAGAATTTGGAAATATTGTGATTTCTTCGCAGATAAAAGAACAGTCCCAGGCATAAATTCTGTCAACAATGTCCACAGGGCAGGGATACACCTTGTACCTGGGGGGACACTGCCAGAGATGCTGCACACAGAGGATTCTGCTGGACAGGGGGCTGGGCTGTCTTGTCCAGACTTTGCTTTTGACAAGAAAGTTGGAACCAGATGACTTTTGAGAGCTCCTTCCCATCCAATGATTCTGTGAAGAGATTGTTTCAAATGCACTTGAAGACACACGGGAATTTAGTGGGTAAAAATCTGACTTTTAGTGAGAGAACCTACTGCAGGTTCCAAAGTTTGTGATTCCCTTCTATGCATCTTTTTAAACTAGGGGGGCCCAATTTCACAAAAGGAGATGTCACTGTCGTATTTTCTGGAAAAATCCCTTTGCCAGGATGTTGCAGATATCTTTTATGGAAAATCCTTTCCTTAGGATTTTTCCTCCTGAGAAGCTGAGAGGCCTCAGGAACAAAATGTAAACATTGATTATCTGCTGCTGTGGAATGCAACAGGTGCATCTGGGATTGGCCCATGTTGGTTGTTTCTAATTAATGGTCAATCACAGTCAGCTGGCTCAGACAGAGAGCCCGAGCCAGAAACCTTTGTTATCATTCTTTGCTATTCTATTCTTAGCTAACTTTCTGATGAAATCTTTCTTCTATTCTTTTAGTATAGTTTTAATGTAATATATATCATAAAATAATAAATCAAGCCTTCTGGAACATGGAGTCAGATCCTCATCTCTTCCCTCATCCAAGAACCCCTGTGAACATCATCACACCAGGATTTCTCTCCTGGGAAGCTGAGAAGCCTTGGAGAAGGGGGAGAACAGTGCTATCTCAATTGCTCCTCCTGTGTTTTGCTGCTTTGGAATGTGGTTGGAGATTGTTTATCCAACATGTGAATTATTTTTACTTCACGACCAATCACGGTCCAGCTGCTTCGGGACTCTGGAGAGAGTCACAGGTTTTTTCATTAGTATCTTGTTAAGCATTCTGTAAGTATCCTTTCTCTATTCTTTAGTATAGTTCTAGTATAGCATTCTTTAATATAATATAAGTACATAAAATAATAAATTAGCCTTCTAAGAACATGACAGATTCATCATTTCCTTCCTGCCACAGGGGACACTGAAAACACCACAGGGGAAGTTGAGAAAACCCTTACCATTGCTTTTGTTTTGAAAGTATAAAGGGACATGAAGCAAAGGGCAAAGCTGAATGTGCTACAGGTGATAGGAGCTACTGCATTAGCAGGGAACAAAGCACTGAAAGGATGAGAAGCAAACCATGGTTCTTCCCCCTTATAAAGGTGTAGCACCCTCTATGTGCCATGAAGGTAAATGGTATCATTATTTGGGCTCAGCACAGATTTTGGGGCTCAGTGGATTCCAATACCTAGGCAACAGCTTCATTCCAACAATACTGTGAACATTATTGACAGGAACAGGCTCTTTTTCTGCACTTTATGAGAAAAATTCACTGTATCTCCACTTTTTTTTTTTTTTCTTTTCCTATTTTTCCATCTTTCTTGGAAAAAAAAATCCTAACTTTTAACTCCTATCTAAAGTTTCATCCTTAAGGATTTTGTACTTGTAAACAAAACGACTAAAAGCTGACAGTTGGAAATGTCATGTCTGCTGTCAACCCTTCATGAATAATTGACACCAAGATTACCCAGGGAAAGCTGCAATTATCCTGACTCATTAACATATGAACTAAGCCTGGTTTTGTTCTGCAGTTGTAGGATTTTCCTTCAACTCCTTGATGCAGAAGGTAAAAAAACCCCAGCGGGAGTTTGCTATACAAAGAGTAAGTCTGAATGAATAAACAAAACCTCAGAACTATGAAGACATATTAGAATTTCAAGCAGTGTTTTGTTTAATCTTGTGTGTACCATTTTGCTACTCTGCTATTTTACAGGGGATATCACTGTGACAGATTTGTGTGCTCACCTAAGGCTTGGAGAACAGCTTTTTGCAAATAGAGGTGTCAATGGGAAGATCTTCTTACCCATGCTCATCTTTTCATACCCATCCAACTGAAGGGGTCTAATCAGAAAGCTGAAATGGTTGGTGTTCGATCAGAATTTAAGCAAGCTGAGTTGCCTGGATGATAACAGCATTCACAAAGAGATTTTATTTTTTATGGAATTCCTTTTTTTCGAAAAAAAAATTAAAAAGGTCTTAACTTGATTTTAATACCAAGTTTAGGACATCAGCATTAACCCCTGAACCAGGCAGGCAAAAAAAAAAAAAAAAGTAGTCAGGAATTTCACAACCCAGAAAAAACATGTAAAGAAATAAAATCCAAATATTTACACAGATAATGGAAATTACTAATGGCTGCTCCCATGTATGTTAAATGCTTTCTCACAACCTGTACAATGGGACAGACAAAAATTTTTTGTAGGTAGGGTAGACCTGAGGTCAAGGATAGGATCTCAATTAAAAATTCTTTTCTTGAAAAAAAAGAGCCCTTTGAACTGCAAGTTGAAACCATGAATCTCTTTCCCACAAGTAATTACCATTTTGGGTGCCACTCACTGCTGGTCCTATTGCCTTTAGAAGCACAGCATATATTGGAGGCCATCATATCAATCTACAGAGCTGAATTATAACTTCTTTGATATAATGAGCTCTCTTTGACAGTCACACACAGTCAAAGTCACTGTTCAGAAAGGATAGCCAAGCTATTGCCTCTCAAGTGTAGTACACTTCATTAAAATGCAAGTCATTTCTTAAAATGCACATTCACTGAACTCCAACCCTTCATAAATCTTGTAGCATTTCATTTCACAGCTCTGAAATCTTTAAATTTGGGGCTCTGGTAACTTCCTGCATAACCTTAAAACACATATAAATTTCCCACCTTAGTGTTTTTCTTCTCTTTTGTACAAAAATTGCAAGAGAAAATGACAAACAGTTTGGAATCTCTTGCCTATATGATCTTTGCAGCACACCTGTCAAAAGCAATTATTACACACTGGGTCTTCTCATGTTGTTGAAGACTTTTTGACATCCACCCAAATTTTCCATCCTTTAATTCCATATCTTTGTTCTGGGTGATACTGTCTTGGAAAAAAAAAAAAAAAAATTCTTTTTTTCTAGGTTTATAGGTAATTTCTTTTATGTGGTCTTTATATGATCTTCATTCCCCCTTAGTAAATCCAAAACTATCCATCTCAATGCAAACAGAGAAAAAGGTGTAAAGGAATGTAAAATGTGCAGAAGGATTAGGGGAATTATGAAGAAACAGAGGCCAGTTCCTGAAGTTTCCTCTCCATTTTTGCAAACACCGTATTTGAAACTTAATGCCAAAAAAATTACAAATAACAATGACAGATGTGTCCAAGGCCAGCCTGGCTGGGGCTCTGAGCAACCTGGTCTGGTGGAAAGTCCTTACTAACAGCAGGGAAGCTGGAATGAGATGGTCTTTAAGGCCCCTTCCAACCCAAACCATTCTATGATTCTGTGATATCTACATCATCCTCTCCAATAATTTTATATTTTTATCCAAGTACTTTTTAATTTTTGAGTACTTATGTGGTATTCTTACTTCTTGCTCTGCATAGAGTTCCTCTGGTGTCACATACAATAGCCTATTCACTGTCTCTTCAAAATACAATGTGAATCTGATAACAGACGACTGCTCAGATTTTCTTCTTTGAGAGGGTTCAGCATTAAACAATATAATACATATTACTGTAATGTTAAAATTGTATATACTGTACTGCATTCAGAACCCACAATTCTCAAGGAGCAGGGCAAGCCTATTAAAAAAAAAACCCCAAAACCACATTTACATTTATATACCCACTGACACATGATCCTGCAGTGATCTAAAGCAAAAATCAGTTTATATAGCCGAATACAATCATGCCTCATTTTATCAACAGAATAAAATCAATCTCATAAAAATATGTGCAAAAATCACCTGTGTAAGTTGTAAACAAAAATAAAATGTTTTCAAGCAGTTTGTACGTATAATCCGTTTGCTCCCTCAGCATTTTTCTTGTACTCAATCAGAACCAAAAAAATCCTCAGCAGACATTTCTCAGAAATATCTAAATTTGCCTTTTATTGTGACTGATTATCGCTCATAGGAATGCATGCACCCACAAACCCAGCCTCAGCGGGCAGGTTTCAGCACAGAAGCAACCTTGAGGGTGGCTTTCCAACCTCTGGAATTTAAATGCCTCTCTCTGTGGAGACCCAGAAGAAGATGAGAACTCTAAGTGAGGATTAAAGTGGAGCACACGCCTGGCACACAGAGACATCCCTTATTCATGAGCACTTCCGTATGGGATGCTGTAAGTCGGCAGAGCGAGTGCCTTTCACCACACCAGCCCTGTGATTCTCTGATTTCTTAAGAGCCAGACACTGAATTCCACTTTTGAAAGTGGTAATTTGCATAGAGTCTAATTGTCCTCTTGAAGTAGTAAACCTTTAATGGGGTAACATTGACTAGCACTGCCCATTTTAAGGGACTGTTTTTCCAACGTGGAGGCAGCGATTCACACAAACAGCAGTCTGTCACAGACATCTTTTATGGAAAATCCTTTCCTTAGGGTTTTTCCTCCTGAGAAGCTGAGAGGCCTCAGGAACAAAATGCAAACATTGATTATCTGCTGCTGTGGAATGCAACAGGTGCATCTGTGATTGGCCCATGTTGGATGTTTGTAAATAATGGCCAATCACAGCCCAGCTGGCTTGGACTCTGTCTAAGACAAAACCTTTGTTATCATTCTTTACTATTCCATTCTTAGCTAGCCTTCTGAAGAAATCCTTTCTTCTATTCTTTTAGTACAGTTTTAATGTAATATATACCATAAAATAATAAATCAAGCCTTCTGAAACACGGAGTCAGATCCTCATCTCTTCCCTCATCCTGAGAGCCCTGTGAACACCGTCACAGCTGTCACTGGCTTTTATTTAACACAAGAGCACACTAAGAGTAAAGAAACAGAAAGCAGAGTGTAAAGTCCTACTTGGAGGCTGCAGTAAAGCTGACAGTATAGTAGAAAAGACTAATCAGTACATAAGAGATTCAAGGTTGCCAGCAATTAATTCTAACAGGAACTGAGCATATTAAGGGGTCTCGGTCAAATCCTAGGGGTTTTGAAAAAATTTAACTTAATCTTTGCCTTCCACTGAGAGTTGGCCAGGGTCCAGACCATCATTGTATGGGGAGAATATAAAATCCCCTTGCACTATTTTCTGTAACTTATTAAGCATATGCTAGACACCTATGGGGAAAAAAAAAAAAAAAGGAAAAAACCTACTGAACACAATTTGTTGATCACAGAAGGAGTACCTGTTCTTCTTCTTGTCACCCCATTTTTTCAGCTGGTTTAGCTCCTCCTTGTCTTAGTAATTTTCTTAGGTACTGGCAAACTCAAGATGTCAAACATCACTTTAATTTTGTCATGCTAGCATATTTGCAACTATGTTCCTGTCACTTTTGAATTCCAGCTTTCAATCAGAAACACTTCTGAATACTTCCCAGCAGCATAATTTTACAGGCTCAGTAAAAAAACAACCTAATTCCACACCAAAATGATAGTACACAACATTTCTAAGAGAATTATTATTTTTACTGGCTTCAGTGGCAAATAGATACTCACATACCTTGTGTTCAAGATTATGTTATGAAGGCAAATTAATTCGAGTGATGGCTAACAATATTTCAGTTTTCACTCGTGAGCAAAACTGGAGTGACTCCATCAGTGCCCTTCTTTCAGGACACTGAAATGATCAGAGCTCCACAGATTCTCTCACTGGCCACAGGACAGCTAGAAATGATTGCTGATCATTACATGAATCACAGAATATTTTGAGTAAGAAGGGACCTTAAAGAACATCCAATTCCAGCCCTACTGCTGTGGGCAGGGACACATTTCACTAGACCAGCTTGATCAAAGCCCCAGCCAACCTGGCCTTGCACACTTCCCAGGATGAGATATTCCTTAGTTTAATATATAATAAAAATATATATTCCTCAATGTTTTTAGCTTAAAATAATATAAAAATGTCTCAACATTTTAAGCTTGTGTGATCCCCTGACGGTGAAAGAAAGGAAAGCAAAGATCTCCAGTGTACCCAGACATGCTGCTTCCCATTTGTTGCTCCTTTCCCTGCTCCTTCCCATTTGTTCTCCAAATCCATCACTGGCTTCTATTCCCACAGGCTGGCTGTGGAACTGTCTGTCAGGAACCTTTATGGCCACCGAGCACCGCTCTTGGAATCACTTCACTTTCCTCAAAAAGAACTTCATGCCTTGCTCCTCAAAACCCAAACTGACCTTTAACGTCATATAAAAGAAATGTTAAGGAGCTGTGTGGATAAACAAGAAGTACAGTTCATTTCAAGCACTATTATTCCTTCCTAATTCCTTCAAGAACACACATGGAATAATCATTTATATGAGAAAGGGGTTTTGGGTTTTTTTTTTGGTGTTTTTGGGGTTTTTGGCTTTGTTGGTTTTTGGGGTTTTCTTTTCATGAAATACCTTTCTGGATATGAAGAAGAGGATGCGTTTTTCTTTTGTCTTTCTCTATTAAGTGTCAATTGCTTGCAAATTTTAGTGTCTCCATACTGTCAGAAGCAACAAGTGTTGAGTGCCCTTTTTCCTAGACCTCGCATCCTTAATTTACTCAATCTTACCTTTTAGACTCTTTGTTTCAATCGTTTCTTTCCCTTCCTCTATTCTGTAGGCTCTGTTGGGTTAACTTGGATCATTCCAGTTCTCCAAAGGGGAGCACAGTGAAATCACAGATGCTGGACTGGAACACTATTAAGGTCCATTTTGAGTGGGAACTGAAAACCAGAAAATCAGCTTCCTTTGGCATTGCTTTCTAATAATTTTCTCAACTACCAGACCAACATTTTCTTTCACTTTCTTCCAATACCAATAGAGGGTGCTTGCTGTTAATCCTGGTATCTTTTGGGGTCTGCAGTTTCTGTATGACTTTATTTTTCTTATTTAAATGGAGGTTACAGATTTTATATTTTCTATGTGCTCATTCATCTAAACGTAAGTTTAAAAAAAACAAAATGCATTTATTTTTTTCCATATATTCTCTATTTTCCAGATCTGCAGTTATCTGCAGAACTGTGGATGAAAAGATTTATCAAGTAAGCATACAGCAAAAAGTCTAAGAGGAATGCTTGATATATCAAAAAATAAAAATCAGTTTTCTTCTTCTTGCTCTTGCTCCGACTGCAAAATGGAATGCACATTAATGTGTTATAATCTAATTTATATTCTTTTTAAATTATAATCAGGTTCCAGGGTTAGTTTTTCATAGTATAGATTTGAAAAAAGAAAATAATTCACGACTCCAATTTCCCTTTATCTTATTATATTGATAGTGGAGAGATGGGGCTGCTCAAGCATTACAAAGTCATTTTATGTTATTTTGCTGAGGTTATTGTTGTTTTATTATTAAATGATTTCTTCTACTGGGTTTTCTTAAATAGGATGATTCATATCCTTAATACATTGAAGGATCACTGTATAGAAATATCTGACCAGAGCCACAGGACTGAATTATGTGTGAATAGATGAGGACACAGCTTAAGTACGCAGAAGAGACTCAATCCACAGCAGAAGTATAAAGAAAATTTAAAAAAAAAAAAAATCTGAAGGCTATTAGAGGTCTTATTTTCCTAAGCTATAGTGATTCTAGGTCATACCAAAATTGCAAAAGAGTAACAACAACAACAAAAAAAAAAAGCCTTGTTATACCTCGATGGAAACATTAATATTTTAGAAATATCTAAAATGTAAAATATATAGGGTTTTGCAATATTGGTAAAAAACAAGACCAAAATCTGATTGAGGCCTCTTTACAGGTTGCAAAAGAAATATCGGTCCTGATAGTTTTCCATTTCTCTCCTTTTTTCAGTTAAAGGACCTTTTCTTTTTTGAAACCGGCAGGCACGTCACTTCTCATCAGATGGAAACGCATTTGAAGATTGTGTTTTCAGACATGTATTATCAACAGCATCAAGCATCAAATATGGACAGGTTTATTCGTGTTATTATTAAGAGAACAGGACTTGGGTGGAGATGGCAAAGAGGGCATAACCAGCAGTTGTGGGAAATAAAAGTATTATTGCCTCCCACTGAAATGCAGACAGGGCTGGATCACTGAGAGAAGGAGAGATTGAAAGTTACACCAGACTAAGTCATCAGGCACAACCCTTGCACTTCATGGAAATCACAGAAGGGTTTGGGTTGGAAGGGAACTTGAAAAAAAAATAAATTTAGTTCCAGCTTCCCTGCCATGGACAGGGATGCCTTCCACTAGAACAGTTTTCTCAGAGCTCCATCCAGCCTGGCTTCAAACACTTCCAAGGATGGGGCACCCCATTTTCTATGGGCAAGCACCTCACAGTTCTTGCAGTGCAGGTCAGTAGTTCCCAGGGTTGGTCCTTCTTTCCTCCCTTCTTTAGGATGGGTACAATGTTTTCCCTTTTCCAGGCACCTGAGACTTCACCTGACTGCCGTGACTTCAGCTGCATTTGTGAATTCCCTCAGGACCTTTGAATGCATCCTACCAGGATCTGTGTTCCTCCCTTTTACTGTATTGAACACACAAATCAAGAGGATGGAAGAAGAAATTGAAAGGCACCAATGTTCTGGGCAAATCATTTTTAAAATATATGTGAACATCCTGGGTTCTTTACCAATGAGTATTGCAATACTGAGCAGGAAATTAGATATTTGAGGGTAAATCTTCTCATCAAAACTCCTTTTAAAGTTAATATTTTTCAGCATTTTTATGCAAATTTGTATATAGTAAGTTTTAAACTGCATAGTGGTTGGTCAGAAAGGAGATACAGAATTATTTCATTTCTTTGAGAGAAATTTGTGTGTTAAGGATCCTTTTCCTTTTACATGAGGTTGTGTAATTGTAACAAAAAGGATCTACAAAAATAAGAAGAACCAGTATTTTATAACTTGCATCAGAGGACTTGTGGTTCATCATTTCTGAAAACCTGGAGTTGACAATAAGCCAATTTTACTTCTGAAATCAAAAGGGTAAATAAATGATGTGTATAGAAAACCATGTGGAAAAGTCTGATACTGCAAATGTCCAATCACATGGTTTCAGCAGGAGGTTAGGAATATAAATAGGAGTTAAGAACCCTTGCTGAACCTGGAGCACGTTTAACTTTATCTACTTGAGTAATATTTAAATCAATGGGAATTCAATATAATATTAAGTAATCTTATATTTAAAGGAATAAAGCTGAGAATATTCTTCTCAGTTATGTGCGGTTACTTACACATCATTCAATATCTTTTTATTTTCATAGAATTTAAATTCACATTTCAGTTTTCCTTATGGTTTGATGAACTGCATAAATGTTTGCTTTATTGATATTTTGTGAATAATGAGGTCCACTGGTACATTCTTGTAACTGACAAAATACCCACAAGCTCCACATTTATTCAACACAATACATCTTTTGGATTCTGAGTTGCTAAATGTAAGAAATTTGATCCTAATTATATTTGAAAATAACGAGATCACTTAGTAGTATCAATTAATTGTAGTAAGTAGAAGTATTTGTTTGACATGTCACACTATTAGTTTTTAGTGGTATAAATCCATCTTATTTTACCAATTCACTTTTCATGTTATGGTCATAATATATATAAATAGTTCCCATATCAAAATGCATAATTTTATTAATGTATATTTATTGCTCATTTTAAAATTAATAAAATATTGTTTCTGTATTTGACTAATTTATATTCACAACTATTAATATTACATTATATTTTTACATATACTAATTACAGCAATATATAAACAGAGGCAGAAAACCTCTAACCTGTTATGAGAATGGAGAAAAGCCTCACTGTTTTCATCTTAGTCAGACTAAGTAAGGGTGTCCATGGCTCTGAATCCTGAATGGGAAATAAAGGCTTCAGATAATTCGGGTTTCAAAACATAAACATAGCTACATCTACACCAGAATAATCTCTGAGTGATATTTTTGGTGATTAATCTCTGATAACTAATAAATATACCAAGCATGTTTTATATATGAAAAGCAAAAGCATCGTGAGTGCTACTTTAATTTGAGAAGGTTGGATAGGAGAAAAGTTCCTCCAGCTTTAAGGCTGCTGCAGACCTCCAGCTTGAAGAGTCCAACAGACTGAATCATTGATATTGAGAGCATCTTCAAACCACCATTGAAACTGAAAAAAAAATTCTTATCTGTTTGCTATTGATAAATGATATTTTTCATATGTGTTCTTATTTTCTGTACAAAACTTTGACACATGGCAAGCCAGGCTGTTTCACAAACACTGCATCTGTGGACAAAGGAAACAATAAAGGAAATTAGATGGCACAGTTGTAGCATGGCATGTTGAAGTCTCTTTTAACTTACAGATTTCAATTTTACACTTGTAAAAAAAACCAAACAATTTCATTTTACACTTGTAAAATGTTCTCATACAGAAAGAGGCAATGAACGCGCAGATCGTGACTATCGTATTTCAGATGTGGGCTTTCTTGCAGCAGAATATGTTTCTTTAGTAGTCTATAAAACTTTTAAAATATTTAGTCTGGGCAGACACAGTTGTCTAAAGTTGCCCTTTTTTATCCAAATCATCCTCTTAGTCAATCAAAAAATAACTGTTTGCTGTCAGTTTGAAGCTTGTAAAATCTGACACTGAATTTTATGGTACAGAAACATTCCAAGGCAGGTGACACACTGCTTTTCCAAGGAAGAAAATTTACACTTATCATTAGGTTATAACTATAATTTATATACATTAGGTTAGAACTACTTTTGCCTCTAAAATGTCATAGATAAGTGAGCAATGATGTTTTATTCTATTCTAAATCATTCAGGATACAAGGCACCAGAAGGCTGCTACTGATGCTTGATCTTGTCCTAGGTATAAAGTGGACAACCTGTAACAGCTGTGGCATTATAATAATAAATATATCTGCATTTTCACTCAAACATAAAGCATGCAATGACTTCTCTAACAGTTATTTAAGAGTATCATTATGACCCACTAACCTGATAGCAATAAAACAATCATGATATCAAGGCTGCATCAGAGACTTGGTTTTGTAGCTTTTAGGTAGGAAATAATAGCAGATTGGTGTGGTTTTACTATTGATTTTAAACCCTAAATATCAAGGGGGTGCTACCCATAGGAGGTCTACAGAGTCAGCAGTCTCAGAATGGTTAAAGCAATGATCTGATTTTTATTCAGTGCAACAATGCTGATTCTTTGGGTGTCTTAGGCAGTGCTGTCCCTTCATTTGCAGCACAGCTTTAATTCTGATCTGACAGTTTTAATCTCTCATTGAAGAAGCTCAGCACTATATCATCCATGTGTAACTGCAAATGTCACAACCATTTAAGAGCCAAAAAGGTATTGTCATCCTATTGATTTTATTTTGACCTTTTTAGAGAAATCTGGGACAGACTAAGAAAAAAAGCTATTAATTCTAATCCATAATTATTCTCAGGTATTAACAAAACTACTTAGCTGTAGTAAAGACCTTCAAATATATTTAAAAAACTGTTAGCCATTGGAACTAAAAAAGTAATATATGGAAAAGAACTGATTTAACAGAAGTCAGCCTGGAAGCCCATTAATAATTCCTGCCTCCCACTGTGTCTATAAACACTAAACTCAGTAAAATGCCATTGTAAAAACCGTAACAGAGAAGATAAGAAGAATATCAAAAGAAAATTCACAAAATGGGAATATTTTTTTTCAAAAGTGTTTGTTAGCTTAGTTTTCAATATTACCACTTTCAGTAGTGAGTTATAACATCAAATGCAGCAAAACACATCTATGACAGAAAAATTAATATCATTTCAGGCTAATTGAATATATCAACTTACTTATCCAATAACAAACTACAAATAACATTTCTCAAAATCATCAACTTTCATTAACTTTGAGTCAGATTACCAGAGCACCACTTTTCACCTGATCTCATTTTTCTCTTGCAATTATTGTTAATCTTAGAGAGATTTTTTCTTCATTTTTAGGTTTAGGATATTGTATTTTTGAAGCAAGGTAGAGCTACATGATATGGAATCTTGCCAGCTTCTGATTAACAATAAAAATGTTAAGAGTATTGGACTGTAATATAATGATAAGATTAAACTGTGAAACAGGTTTGATTATAAAAGACCTCATCTGAAAAAAAAGGTAATCCTGATGTGAAATATCCTATATTATGGCTGAGAAGAAATAATAAACCAACTTATACATATACTAAAAGTTAAAATATTCACTTATATTGTAGAAGACATTCTTATCAGTGAAACACACTTGTTCTACCAAAATAAAAGTTGCATAATTGGAAATGAAAAAGTTATAGCTGTGTCCTTCAACTTTTTCCAAGGTGCTTGTTATTTTTATTTTTTTTCTGGAAGAACACTTATCTTATTTTGAGGGTGGAGGGGAAAGAAACCAACTTTTTTTTAAAATTTGGTTATTTTCCTCTTAGTTACACCATTCCCTTGAAAATCTCCCATGCAGATCATATTTTAGGATTAGTATTAACTGGCAACCCATGGACCTACATGAACATTTGCTTATTCATTTTGGACATAGAAACAATGCAGCACACAGCTTTTCTTTACCCATGCTCATCCTGTACTTTTCAGTTTGCTTAGTCAGCCTGTTCTGAAGGTGTGAGCTTTATGCTTTTGGTAAAATGTGGTTTCAGGTATCATGGTGGGTTTATTCAGGCTTTTATAGAGACATTGCACCCTCCTAATTCAGTTTCCAATACAAACACAACATATTAGCTTCTTCAGAATGATCAAATACAGTGGCTGTGTGAATTAGATAAAATCAAAACATTAAATTTGCTGAACGGTACAAATATTTGACTGACAATTCATTTACTCATCTCAGATTCAGAAGAGTTTTCTAAAACCCCTCTCAAACCTAGAACAAACTTTAGGACTTAATCCCCTTAATCCTCCAAAGCTGAAAAACATAAAAAATATCAAATTAGTTTTGCAGCGCGTCCTGTTGGTCATGCAGATCGGCAGAATCAGGCTGCAGAAAACAAAGTGGGAGGTTAATGAGTCAAACTGAAAGCTGAAATGTATTTTATTGTGTCCCAGGATCTAACCAGGTAAATCCTCTTCAAGGGATTGGGAAGAGCCGAGGATCACAGAGGCTCAGAGGTGTCACAGGTTGGCTGCATTGGTAACCCCACACTGACACCCCCTCCCTCCTGTCTGGTATCAAATTAACAAACCCCTCTCATCAGCACTGTTTAATTCTGTTACATTCAGGAAGTTGTGGGAATCCCCAAAATCAGAGGGTTTTGGGAAAGCTGCAAAAGGCAGGCCCCAGAGACAGCAGAATTGTGATTACAGCTAAGCAGCAGCCATGAGATTGGTCAGCAGAAAAATAATTTAAACTGTAGAAAAGCAAGGACAAATAGAACAATGGTCTGTGTATTAATGCTTGTCTAGAATAACTCCCTAAGCTACAGAAAAGTTTATCTAGAGAGATATTGGGAAGTTTGAAGCTTAAGAATGGAGCTCTGTGCATTGTGTTTTAAGGCTCACAAGCAGGTATTGTATTGGAAATAAGCAAGCATTGTTTAACCAAAGGTACCTGTGCATATAGTGGTTGGATAGAACTATTGTCAATGTGCTTTTGCTTTGTGGGATTGGTCAGAAAACTTATAAAGTGAGTTGTAACATTAAGTTCTTGGTCTGCTGCCTGGGATGTAGCTGGTGGCATCTTCCCATTGTCATAACCATGGAATGAGAGTGATGCTGGAAAATGAAACAGCTCAAGGCAGTTCCACAGCAGCCCCGTCCCGTTGGTGATTTGTACACAGACCCCGGCCCACGATGGAATTCTCCTGTTTTTCTGCTCAAGGCAGAAGTTCTCATTCTTTAGGCACCTAAGAACATTGCAATGGACACAGTTATAATTCACCACCACGAGGTTTTCTGACCCAGATGAGCGCGCACAGACTTATGCAAAAAAAAAGGTCATTGAAGGAAATGTGAAGTTAGGAGCTGGGAGACAAAAGTTCACTGTGTAGTCCTGCAATTCTTTGCACAATGAGAACAAACCACTTGCTGCTGTGAACTTCCAGGCATTACCACTTCCATCAAAAGTAAGAAGATTATCACACTATCCAATGAATGATAGGAGATACCATTATAAAAGCCACAATCTTAATGAAAACATCTAATTTTATGCTCTGCTACTGCCATAATTTTCAGGATTTCAGAAAAATATTTTTGTTTCTACTCTAATTCTATTTAAGAAATTGTGTTGGAGGTTTTCATTTAGATAATGCGCATACTCTCATATTTGAAATTAAAATATTCATAGATTTTCTAGAACACTAGGGAAAACAATTATATTACATGCTGGTATGCTGTTGATCCTTTATAGATGTTTAAGCAGCACTCAGCATTTATTTTCCATCTTGCTTCCTCTATCTAATGAGGAATTCTTTAGCAGATTTCACTGTGAATTTCAGCAGAATACAGAGAATATTGAAAACAGAGAAATGTGGAGAATACGCTTCATGTTGTCTCTAGTTTATTCTTCTAGACATGCTATTTTACATCAAATAACCAAGATATGACTGCAGCTTTCTTTCTCCATGCACAATTGGCACTGTTCTAGTTCAGCAACAGTCAGTTTCTATGCAATACTATATTGGTTCTGTTGCTGTTAAGAAAGCAGAAGTAAAATAATCTTTAATGTTCCTTTGAGGAGGCAGGATGTGTATGACACTCCATCATTTTGCCCACATGTATAAATGAACATGGACAGGTGCTATTTGTAAAAAAAAAAAAAAAAAAAAGAAAAAAAGAAGATAAAAGACAACTAAAGGTTCAGCAGAGCTTGATTTTGGAAGAATGCTCTTCGTAAACAGTTTGGTGCATAACTTCATGGTTAACTGAAAATATGCTAGTACAGCATCTTTACAGGTTATTGTTACATGGCTTGCAAAAGTCTAAAGCTATTCCAAATGTCAACATAAATGCTAAGAATACCTTCAGGCTAGGAAAAAGCCCACTGAGTCTGGGCTCATTTCATTACATTTCACTTCATTTCATTTCATTTCATTATTTCATTTCATCACACTTCACTCAAAGCAACTAAAAATATAAATTTAACTTTCACATGTAAAAAAAAAAAAAAATTTTCCTTTTATCAGCTGTCAGCTGAATTCTGCGCTATTTTCCTTACTTGCCAATCTATGTAGCACCAGAGTCTTGGGGAAGAGCTACTGGAAATCTGCCCAGTGGAAAAGGATCTGGGGCTGCTTGGTGACGGTGGCTGAACGTGAACCAGCACGTGCCCAGGTGTCCGAGAAGGCCAATGGTACCCTGGGCCAGCAGGATCAGGGCAGTGATCATCCTTCTATACTAAGCACTGACAGGCCACACCAGATTTGGGCTTCTCACTCCAGAAAGGACATTGAGTTGCAGGACTGTCGCCAGCCAGGGGTTATTTACAGACCAAAAACGGGACGGGGCTGCTGTGGAACTGCCCTGAGCTGTTTCATTTTTCAGCATCAGTCTCATTCCATGGTTATGACAATGGGAAGATGCCACCAGCTCACATCCCAGGCAGCAGACCAAGAATTTAATGTTACAACTCACTTTATAAGTTTTTTGACCAATCCCACAAAGCAAAAGCACATTGACAGAGGTTCTATCCAACCACTATATGCACAGGTACCTTTGGTTAAACAATGCTTGCTTATTTCCAATACAATACCTGCTTGTAAGCCTTAAAACACAATGCACAGAGCTCCATTATTAAGCTTCAACCCTCCTAATATCTTGCTAGATAAACTTTTCTGTAGCTTAGGGAGTTATTCTAGACAAGTGTTAATACACAGACCATTGTTCTATTTGTCCTTGCTTTTCTACTTTTTACATAATTTTTCTGCTGACCAATCTCATGGCTGCTGCTTAGCTCTAATCACAGTTCTGCTGTCTCTGGGGCCTGCCTTCTGCAGCTTTCCCAAAACCCTCTGATTTTGGGGATTCCCACACAGGAGCATGCTCAGAGAAGGGCAATGGAGCTGGTGAAGGGTCTGGAGCACAAGTCTGATGAGGATGGGCTGGAGGAGCTGGGGCTGTTTGGCCTGGAAAAAGAAGGCTCAGGAAGACTCTCTACAACTCCCTGAAAGGAAGGTGTAGTCTGGTGGGGTAGGGCTCTTCTCCCAGGCAACAAGTGAGAGAATGGAAGGAAACTACTTGAAGTTAACACAGGGGAAGTTTAGATTGGATGTTAAGAAAAGTTTATTCACCAAAAGAGTTGTCAGGCTTGGAACAGGCTGCCCTGGGAAGTGGCAAAGTCACCGTCTCTGGAGGTGTTTTAAAAGAGTGCAAATGTGGCACTCAGGGTTTAGTGGTGACTCAGCAGTGTTGGGTTAATGGTAGGACTCCATGATCTTAGAGATCTTATCCAACCTAAATTATTCTATTTGTAGGAAGTCCCCTCCTTAACAAAAAAAGAAAAAATAATTGCAATCGAGTTATTGCATTTTAACAAAACAAGTCAACTAAACATCCCCTTTACAGCCAAAACTTGTCCCAGGAAACAAGTGAGAGAATGGAAGGAAACTACTTGAAGTTAACACAGGGGAAGTTTAGATTGGATGTTAAGAGAATTTTATTCACCAAAAGCGTTGTCAGGCATTGGAACAGGCTGCCCTGGTAAGGGGCAAAGTCACCAACTCTGGAGGGATTTTAAAAGAGTACAAATGTGGCACTCAAGGATGTGGTTTATTGGTGACTCAGCAGTGCTGGGTTAATGGCAGGACTCCATGATCTTAGAGATCTTATCCAACCTAAATGATTTTATTGTAGGAAATCCCCTCCTTTAAAAAAAAAAATATTTGCAATCGAGTTATTGCATTTTAGCAAAACCAGTCAACTAACCATCACCTTTACAGCCCAAATGCTGTAGTAGGCATTTTTTGTACCACAATTAAATGTATCTTTTCCTCTGCATTGAACTTCAATATTTTTGCTGCAGCCATTTTGCAATTGTGCTAATGTGCTTTTTAAAAGCATATTATGGTAACAGTTTTGCTCCAGCTCCTTGAAGAAGAGTCTTGTAAAGCACAGAAGTTTTGATGCTTATGGAAGCTAATGGAGTTATTTCCACCATGTGCATGTGCTGGAAATCAGACTCAATCACCTGGCCAGTGCATTTTAAATTTGGCAATCTTTCCCCTCAATTGAGATCAGCAGATTGTTGAACATTCAGGGGTCAGAACTTTTTATTAGAAGACCCTGGTATTATGTTCTTGCTTAAAACAATTCATCATTGCTCTTTCCACCTGAGGAACTTTTACCTTTTGAGAGTTAATTTACTATATAATGTTTCATTTGATAGGCCCTGAACCTTCTGCTCACGAGTTACTTGACATCACATTTTCCCTACTCTCTCAGTTTCAAAATCATGGTTGATTTCCTTGTAATGAATAATTAATAAAGTAAACTGTTCTGCTGGGTGAATTAGGAAGGAAAGAGAATAGCTAAATAGCCTTTTCCCTTCATAGTTGGGGTACAAAAGTGTTATTGCTAGAGAAGGGTATGAATAGATATATAAATGTTCAACTCTTTCACAGACCAGCACTGCACACTGGAGCCAGGGTAATGTATTTTATCATTATATTATCTATATATAAACAAAAACAACAACAACAACAACAAAAAAAAAAGCCCAAGTTTTGGTGCAGATAAACCTTCAGAAACTGCATTAGAAGGATTTACATAAGGAAAAATCCAAACCAAAAAGCTGACCTGATAAAGTGCAGTATTTCTTCACTGACTTTTTAAAATCTTTCTGGGATCTCCTGAGCTCCCCTAACATAAATTGAATTGCATACTAAGTGATCATCACAAAAATTAAAAAGCAAAGCAACAAATAAGAGCAAAAAGAGAACATCTGCACTGCAAATGCTAACAGAAGCTAAGCATACAGCTCTTATAATGAATTAATTTACAGTGGCTGCTGACAACAGAAAACATTGTATTTATGCTTCAGCATTTTCCAGAGGACATGTACAGAAATCTCTGCTTTCTCTTGAAATCCCTGTCTTCTGTTTCTACATCCCAGAAGAAAAACACATATTCATGTTCAGAAATGAATATACAAACTTTCGTTTAGCATACACGTACTTCAGTTGAATTAAAACAGAATTTTGAATTAAAACAGCAAATTTTACATCTGAGGATGGAAGATGTGTATTTTTTAATATATTGGAATCACCTTCCTTAGCAGAATGTCAAGGATTGATATAACAACAAATATCCAGCACACATCACGTTTCTTAGATTTAGTGAATTCTATCTTGCTCTGACAAATTCCAAAAGAAATTTCTTTACCCTTTTTTCTGGACTAAAAATCAGGGTTTCTCTGAGGAGTAAGAAACTGCACTTCTCTTTAAGCTAATAACAGCTCCTGAATGAGTCTCTGCCATAATTTAAGAAGCCTAAGGGTGTAATTATACAAATGAATTATTGAAAGGTAATTTTACTCTATTTTGGCCATTCTGTTCAAAGCCTACATATTTATGCTCACTCTCTGAGGTAACTGATTTGGAAAACATAAATGTAAAATATTATGCAACAAATGATGGTGCCCTACTTATGAGAATATTAATATTTTCTTTCTTACATTAAAAAGAAAAAAAGTACAGAATATTAATTTCAAAAATAGTAGGAGAAATTTCTCATTAGGAAAAAAACAATCCCTTTAAAATCTCACTCTTCCCTAATGCTGCATTACCAAAAATTGTAAGGTAATGCTTTAAATTTTCTTTTTATTATTTGCCTCAGAGTTCTGAGCCTTGCAGGGCTTTTCATGATCACCTTTCATGAGCAAGAAAGAGAAGAGATTTTCTCTATATGAAATCTGAAATAAGCATGGGCTCATATAGCTCCATTTTAATTGCAGCTGTAGTGATACTTCTGATTAAAAGTCCCAGACCGTGCATGGGGAAAACCTGTGAATGTTTCAATGCAAGGAACATCTTCAAGCAGAAATCTCAGTGACCTGGGAGTGCTTTTTTCACTGAATATGATCCTATTAGTCCAATGTTTCTTTAGTTTTTTTCCGCATTAGAAACTACCTAGCACGTTCTAAGTAGAATTCTTTCTTTTTATTATTGCAAAGGCATAGTTGCTGTGATAGATAGCAACAGAAAAGTGCATTTGGAAAAATCAATAAGAGCAAAGGTGTGAAGGAGCTTGTTCTTTGTCACTACAGTTTGGTGACTAAGGTGAAGAAAAAAAACTTAAAGAACAATGATATACCAAAAAAGCTGATCAGAAAATCAAAGGCAAGTCTTTCCAACAAATATCTTCTCTACAAAATTAAGAGTGAATAAACAAAAAACCAAGAAAAATTCCCCTTGATCTTTGGATTAAAAAGAAACCAAAAAACAAAGTTATGCTGTTCAATTAATAGAGTGCAACATCCTGTAAGCTGCAATTATAATTCTGAGCAATCTTCCCCCTTTCTATGTGCCAAAGGTCATTGCTGGATTTGATGTGGATTTCTTCTGGTTTCCCTTTGAAGTTTATGGCAGCTTCATGATGATGATGCACAAGGGGAGTTCAAGCCTCAAGAAGGAGCCTCATGGCCTTTGGAGGGTAATGAGAACATTCTTACCTAATTATTCATCTGCTTCAACCTTAGGGCTTGTCTGTTCTGATGTTCACTTCCAAAATATTTCTGAATCCATCAGCAACAAAACCCTTCATGTTCTCTGGAATACTTCAGGTGGGTGAGACAAATGTGTTTAGGTTTGTATTGTAAACAGGAGGTAATGCACTGACAGTGCTTTTAGTCCGTCTTTACAAATTATAAAATTTAAAAAGTGATACTGCTCTCCTCACTGCAATGTCACTCATGATGCAGCTTTGTATCAAAATAAGAAAAAAATCCTTCCAGTATCAGTAGTACAGAAAGTAAACTATCACTTTTTTCCAATTCACAGTTGTCTACTTAATTTTAGTCTTCAAAAACAAACAGAAAAGTAAAATGTGACATGTTTTGCTGAGATTTCAACAGCACACATCTAAGTGTCTTTTTTACTCAAAATTATTCCTTACAAAAATACATATGCCAACCATTTAAATTTATTATATGCTGGAGTCAGTACTTTATCATTATGGCTGAAAGGTAAACTTTTGAATTTCTTGTTTGCGACTATTCTAATGTATTACCTTTCACAACATTGGGTTTTATTAAAGCCCACACAAACCCCAAAAGCCTGTAAATACAGAAATGTCAGCTGTATATACTGTATGAAACATGATCAGGGCAGCTCTGTCTGGAACAGAGCGGGTAAGTTATGATTTTGAGGCCTTACCCTGCCTGTCATATAGTGTTCCTTATGCCCAGGAATGCTGTGCCAGCCTGAGCCTGAAACCAGCTGTTTATCAACTGCTAATGAGAGGAACAGTGCCTAATTAACCAAAGAGAGATTTTTAGATTCGATGCTTGTCGCAGACATCTTTTATGGAAAATCCTTTCCTTAGGGTTTTTCCTCCTGAGAAGCTGAGAGGCCTCAGGAACAAAATGCAAACATTGATTATCTGCTGCTGTGGAATGCACCAGGTGCATCTGGGATTGGCCCATGTTGGATGTTTGTAATTAATGGCCAAACACAATGAGCTGGCTCCAACAGAGAGTCTGAGCCACAAACCTTTGTTATCATTCTTTCTTTTTCTATTCTTAGCCAGCCTTCTGATGAAACCTTTTCTTCTATTCCTTTAGTATAGTTTTAATGTAATATATACCATAAAATAATAAATCAAGCTTTCTGAGACATGGAGTCAGATCCTCATCTCTTCCCTCATCCTGAGACCCCTGTGAGCGCCGTCACATATGCTCAAAATAAAACATTAACATGCAACACTCATGATGGTGCCACCAGCACCCCCAGAGAACAATTCAAAGCAATGGGATGGAATGGAAAAGGAAAAGGAGGTGCTCAGTGGATCAATGTATGCAGGACTAACAAAGCGCTGAAATGTGACACGGCGCTCATGCTCCCAGCAAAAGCACCTCTATATGCCCACAGGGACTATCCTTGTTGTTACTCTGCCTGCACAGATCAACCAATTTTACATCTTAGAGGCATTCTTTAGCCTCTCCTTGCTCTCAGCGAGGATGGCTGAATTGACATCTGCCCCTAAAGGTTGCTAAATCCCAAAATCATCATGAATCAGAGCTCTTAGACACGGTAGTTCAATATATTAACACAGACCAAAATCAATGCTGGTTTGCATTATTATGCTAAGTTTTGAATAGCAGCACTTTAGGACCAGACCCACTGCTCTTTAGCCAGTTTTGGGACTTGTAAGTGCCACTCAATGGATGTGATGGACAGCTGGAGGTGACAACCTCTTAAATTGTCCTAGCTTGGACTCCTAAAGCTTGTCAAAGAGAAATCATTAAAATGAAATACTCTGACCTTCCCTGTTTCCTAGTCTAGCTTTCTACACTTCTGCTCCTGGAAAAGAGCAACTTTTATTCACAGGTGGTGTCTGCAAACTTTTCTTCTCCCTTTTCTCCATATTTTTCTCAGTTAAACTGCAAATAAACAGCCAGTATTTTTTCCTTGTCCATTGTTCAAGCCTTGCCATTTTGCTTAGCTAATCACCCTATCAGTACCTCTCACCTTCTGTGTTAAATCAAATTGCCTCTTGCCTTGTGATAATCAAAAAACATAAAAATGTAAGTAAAAAACCTAGAAGTTTTCAGCTCAAATATTTTTAATATGTGAAAGTTTAAAGAGCATCGCTGATTGTGCTAATATTTGGAGTTCAGTTTGATTCTGTATTCTGTAACTTGGAAAAGTAGACATGAATTGATAAAAAAGAGCTAAAAATATGTATTTTTTCATGAGCGTTTGTTAGATTCTTTCCCTTACAGAAATACTGCAAAATATTGTTTTATACATAGAATATCTATTAAATTAATACAAGGCAACAGGACATCTAAATAGCTAATTTTCCTGTTATATAGCTGCCCAAAAGAATGAGCTAAAGGTAGCTTTTCCTTTATTCATGGAAAAATATGAAGTTTGGGTTTTTTTTTTTTTTGTTTGTTCCTATTTAAACACAGTTGTGGAGGACACAAAGAGTGT
>WBNP01000591.1:5758-76225 GCA_013401095.1 Passerina amoena | reverse complement strand
AGGTAGGAAACAGAGCTGAGCCTGTCCAAGATTGTTCATGCATTCAGGGTTCTCCAGGTTAGAACAACAAAAGAATTTACTCCCAGGCTGAGCTGCAGGAATTTAAAAATACTTTTTTTTTTTTTTTGCTTTCTATCTTAGTTTGAAAGCTTAGTTGTGCACTTCACACAGTTCTCCTGACAGCTTTGTCTAACAAATTCCTCTTGCTGCTCCATCAATCTCTGACGCCAGTGATGCCCCTCATCTATTTTATTGCTACTCCATAGTTTTGGTAGGATGTTTTGCACTTCATTTGGGCATGGAGTTTCTGTGCCTGTACTGCAGCAAAGAAACAAACTCCCAGCTCCTGCAGGCTGCAACTTGAAGTACGTGGAACACAAACAATCCTCCCATGCAGAATGGCCTTGGGTTTCTGACCTGTACCAAGAGTTCCCAGCAGCAAAACCCACACAAGCTGCCTGTTCATGCACACGAGGTTGTCACCGGTACTTGCACCCTTTTCCAAATCATATTTTGGCAAAGACTGACTGCAGTGCTGTGTGAGTCATAGAATGGTAAAGATAAAGTGGTTCCAACCCCCTTCCACTAGAGTGGGTTGTTCACAGTCCCATTGAACAAATCATCAAAGACTGTCTACACACACAACTAATTCTGGAGGAAGTCATATAAATGTAACCACATCTGTGTGAACACAACACAACCAGGTTAATGGGGCATAATCCAGGTCTTTTATTCCTCTCTTACCTATAAATCATTTTTGCATTTGAAAATATGAAACTACAGCTGTGTTCTTGTGCCTGTCTTTCTACACTGAAATCCTTTGGTGGTCTCTCTAACAATTTTTACAGCTCCATGTCGCAGACATCTTTTATGGAAAATCCTTTCCTTGGGATTTTTCCTCCTGAGAAGCTGGAAGGCCTCAGGAACAAAATGCAAACATTGATTATCTGCTGCTGTGGAATGCAACAGGTGGATCTGGGATTGGCCCATGTTGGATGTTTGTAATTAATGGCCAATCACAGCCCAGCTGGCTCAGACAGAGAGCTGAGCCACAAACCTTTGTTATCATTCCTTTTTATTCTATTCTTAGCTAGCCTTCTGATGAAATCCTTTCTTCTATTCTTTTAGTACAGTTTTAATGTAATATATCTCATAAAATAATAAATCAAGCCTTCTGAAACATGGAGTCAGATCCTCATCTCTTCCCTCAACATGAGACCCCTGTGAACACCCTCACAGCTCCTCATCCTATTTCAATAAGTCACTATCATATTCTTTACTTCCCAGATACTGCTGAGCATTATCCCTTGGGGGTTTTTTTTTGTCTGCTCTGCTTCTCCCTGCATTGACCTGCATCATTTCATGGTACCTTGAATGTCTTTCCTGAAGGGAAGAGGGCATCCTTCCCTTCCTTCCCTCCTGCATGCTGCATTGCTTCCAAAACACAGACACAGCTCAGACATTCTTGGTCTAGAGGGGAAAAAAAAAAAAAAAAAAAAAAAAAAAGGTTTAAAACTTTGTAAGATAAGGCACAGAAAAGAACATATGGCACTGCCTGAGCTGGGCCAAAATGCAAGCACTGTAGAGCTGCAATTGGGATAAAGGAATTGGCAGTAGGAGTGAAAGGAGGAGGACCATACTTTTAAGACAGAAGAAACACATCTAACCAGACTCTAGCTCACAAGCTACAAAGAACCAGACAGGATGACAGAATACAGCTTCATTTCATGTCAACACAGCAACAGCGATAAAAATACCAATACTGAGACTAAGGATTCTTTTTGAAGCACAGACCTGGCATCAGAAACTTTTTTTGTTTGCTTGAAATCTGTTCAGGCAGTACATAAATCATTCAGACTCCTTTAGCCCTCCTCCATCTCCCCTGACTGCTGGAGAGCAGGAAGTTTCCCAGTGCCACAAGGGCACAGAATGCTGAATAATTGCTGCCTTGCTTTTCCATGCTGCAAGTCCAGTCCTACATGTGCAGTTACAGACCAGCTCTGCCTGTCTCACCAGGGCTGGGTATAATGACCCCGACTCTGTTCTGACTTCAATTTCCGCAAGCTGCTTGTTAGTCTCTTACCAGTGTTTGCTCAAAATTGTAACCACTGCCCTGAATATAGATGCCTCCTTCACTCTTTTCCTGGTTAAGATGAAGCCCCCTGCACCTCCCCACCTCTGCCACCATCACCTCATGCACACACTTTTCATAAGCAATGCAGGAATCTGTGATTGCTCACAAGGGAATGGGAGGTCACTTTTGCTTACCTCAGTGCTGCCTTCAATGTCTGCCTGGCCACATCCCCTGATCCTTACAAACACTACACACATGCACACAAAAAGGAACACAAAGCACTGTAGGTTTTGAGAATTTGGTGATATGATAGAAATGAAATGGCAAGCAAAATGAAGATAAGGGAGGGAATTAAGGAAAAAATTCACAAACACTTCAGGTGTGCACAATTGCATTGCTAAAGCATCTTCAATTTTGTAAAGGTAAAAATCTGTTAAATTCTTTTGCAAAACCAAAATATACAAAAAAACCCCTCTGTTTAGTGAGTTTTTATTTTAATTTATTTATGACCAGTACATATACTTGTGTGACGGTGTTCACAGGGGTTTCAGGATGAGGGAAGAGACGAGGATCTGACTCCATGTTTCAGAAAGCTTGATTTATTATTTTATGAGATATATTACATTAAAACTATACTAAAAGAATAGAAGAAAGGATTTCATCAGAAGGCTGGCTAAGAATAGAATAGCAAAGAATGATAACAAAAGCTTCTGGCTCAGACTCTCTGTCCAAGCCAGCTCACTGTGATTGGCCATTAATTAGAAACATCCAACATGGGCCAATCCCAGATGCACCTGTTGCATTCCACAGCAGCAGATAATCAATGTTTGCATTTTGTTCCTGAGGCCTCTCAGCTTCTCAGGAGGAAAAATCCTAAGGAAAGGATTTTTCATAAAAGATGTCTGAGACATACTTGAAATGCTTTTCTCAATGAAAGCGTAACTTTTAGAGGTGGAGATTTTTTTGTTTTTCTGGTAAGGCTCTTATCAACATAATTTCTCATTTATACTGAGGTATATAATGGTAATTTCCAAAGCATAAACAGGCAGCCAGCCACAAATGCAAATGAGTGGAAACCGTTACCCTTTTTCCCTTAAAAGCCTGAAATGAACAACACAGCATGACACGATGGTGTCTGAACCCACTGGGGACAGCACCAACTGGAATTTGAAAGAAAGAAGCTTTACTAGCCATAATGCCACATGAAAAGACCCACAGTTTGCTGCTTGTTTAGTAGGCAGGCATGGTCTTCTAAACAGTACAAAAAAATATGTTATTTTAGTGAGCATCATGAATATGTACCCTTACAAGACTCTACTTGCCTTTCTCCTACAGGTAAATGGGATTTGCTCCCATGGATTAGTACAAGGCTGCCTGAAGAACACCAGATGTAATTACCAACCTGACCTCATCAGAAACTGCATTTCCTTTCTCCCTCAACTTGTGCCCTCCTAATATCGTTAATTAGATACCTGGCCTCATGCAGCCCTCCTTACTGATAAATATAATGCAGTGCAGCAGCAAAACAGCATAAACACCACAGCTACCAGCTCTGTGGGCAAAGCTCTGTGGATGAAAATGAAAAAAGGATTCACTGGCTTTGGGAAAGACACTCTCAAAACAGCAGTGCAAGCCACGTGTCATGGAAACAAACAAAAAAACAGTCAGAAATATCTTCATGTCCTCACATTAAAAAAAAAAACAAACAAACACCCTTTTATTTACTAGCCTTGACTCTAGACAGTGCCACAGGACTACAGGTGGTGGGTTTTTAAATACTGTCTCCCCACACTACAAATTCTCCCCAGTGAATGTAGCTCGGAATGGAAAGGAACAAGGAATCCTGCACTGCAACGACTCACAGGCATTACTTAGGCCATGCCAAAGCCAACACTTGATTTATACATCCAGTTAGAGGCCTTTAGGGTCTATTCATGTGCCAAGACACACTTAAAACCAGCAGGGCAGCTGGTAGTAAGCCTTTCTAGGCTCTGCAATATTCTGTTCTCTTTAGGTGATGCATCAATCACAAATTTCATCATGAACATCGTGAAACCGTAACCGAGACAGACCCAATGAGAGGAGTTATTCCTTTAAATGCCCTCATGATGAGTGACCAAGTAACTCCTTGTGACTTTCATTCTTCTATCTCATTATTTCATTTATTTTATGTTTTTAGTGGTGTTTTTACTTTTTTGTTGTTTTTTTTTAATTTTTACTTTTCCCACTGATTCCACTTTATAAACATAAAATTCTTTCAAGTCAGCCAGATGGATCAATGTAATAAACATGGAACCTCAGATTTCGTTATTCAGACATCAAAGTAAATTTGGTCTCAAGCACAGGATGCCAATGAATTAATTCCAGGGTATTAAAAGCTAAATGCACACACACTGAAACGTCTGTGTACAAACAGAGAACAGACATGAGCAGATCTGGTTTAAGATCAGTTTGTCTTCCTTACAACTTCAAACGTTCTTATGGGCCATCAGTTCTTAGATTCTAACATTAAAATATTTGAGGTTAAACAATATTACCCTTAAAAATGTCTTGTTCTCTTTCTTGTCAGCAGACGCAGAATGTGCCCTATTCCACGTAAATTTGAATCTGTTTTAGAACATGTGTGATATAAATCATATTTCAGTCCCCAGAAGATACTGTTCCTTTTCTAATCATTCAATACTGAGGTTTGCTCAATTTCCCATGTCTAAAGGTAATTCTACTAAGGAAAATGGCAGTGTTCAGAAGTTGAACAGAGCTCTTCAAAGTTTTATCTTGCCTATTTTTTATCTTACAAATTTTTATAGTACATATTTTTAAGTTCTTTCATAATACTTAGTGATTTCAACAGGAACATTCCTAACACCTTACTTTAAACATGAATAGTCATTGTAGCAGGAGGCTCCTGAAAAATAATCTATATTAGCAGTGCTGTGCATTGCAGTAATCCAATTTTCAATGTAAATTTCCCCCAGAAAAAGCAATATTCTCTCCATTAAGTCCCAGAAAACAAAGTCTGATTCATTTTAGCCCTATTTTTAAAGCACTCCTTTAAGTATCTCCCTCAGGCAACAAAGAATTTGCGCAGAGTTTTGGTGAAACAGTAAAAAAAGATCTCACTTTTAATGTTTCTTAAATTTTGCTTGGGTTTTTTTTTTTTTTTTTTCAAACTTCACAGCATTTTTAACATGCAGAAGAAAGCATATCAAAGTGGAATACTTGCTGTTTTCTCCCTATCTTGATATATGCTAAATATCCAGGATGGGACAAGATTATGGATTCAAGCAGAGAACGGGAGCGTAGTGCCAGTTGTCTGCAGCTGCCTCAGAATACACAGAGTATATGGGAATTAAATAATGACATTTGTTACTATTTTACCCTAAATATTTCATCTGCAATTCAGCAAAACACTGCCACAAGGAGCTGCATTTGTTTTTTATATTTCTAACATGAAATTATAACTTTTCAAGGTAATTGTCGTCGTCATATTTCTCCTAGGTTCACGGGCAAGGCATTGATGTGTATTAAAAAAGAGTTATTTCACTTACTATAGAAAACAGATGAATGAAAATATCACACTAATCTCAACACTGGAGAAGTTTAAATAAAGGTTACTAGTTCCATACATCAAGTTTCAGACTTCTATAAATGCCTATTCATATTTTGAGGGAATAGGATATTTGATAGGAAGGGACAAGATTTTTCTACCTGGAACTTAGGGAACAGAAATATACCTAGCTTTGGGTAAATCTTTGTTTCCTGCTCATGAATGTCTGTAAAACTGAAATAAGATTTTTAATGATTGACAAATAGTAACAGGGAGACTGTAGTATTTAATTTCCTTCCTTTTGAGTGGTCTAAAAAAGAAAATACCTGTTCAAAATATTTTCATGTAAGATTAATGGGTCCTTTTTCTACAATGCACAAAAGAAATTCATGGAATAATGTCACTCCTGTGAAAAGCATGAATCCGTATCAAGCATGCCTTTTGGAATCTTGCTAAAAGAGTCACAAAACCCTGGTTGATAAAAATTCACACTCTGAAAGCAGGCCATCATATATGCAGCTATGACATTTAAATGGCTTCAGAGTTGCTTCAATATGTTTAAAGTTGACAAACATGTTGCTCTTTTTCATGAAGACTAATTTTTTTCTATTCTGTTGCCTTTTATTAACATAAATACAAATATTAATCATACACCAACAGCAAAATTATTTTTGCTTTTGAAGCCCTAATTGTTCCTAAAGTATCTCTAATTCTTTTACAAAATACAAATATAAACAAGTTTCAACACACTCATCAGAGTTTTTTGGTTTTTTTTTCAGAAGCTTAAGACAATATAAAAGAATTAAGTAGAAATTCTGTCAAAAGAGTATTTCTATAAGAAATTAATGGAAGCCAGAGCTTTATTATAAGCATCAGCAATGTGACAACCAAAAAACATCTGTACACAGTGTAGGGACATGCTAATTGACAGTGGCTGGAACAAGTTTATAGGCCCATCAAGCCACATAAAGGAGAGTTTCTAAATTCCAAGCTTCCTTTCTATTGGATATAATCTTCACAACAGAAGGATGAAATAATCCCAATTATGTAGAGCAAATTATCTTGGTCTCTTATCTTGCATGCAAGATACATTTGTCCTTTCAAAATGTTTTTTTTTTGTTTGCTTGTTACTTGCTTTCTGTGAGAAAGAGAAGGAAGAAATTCAACAAATACAGTTGTACAGAAACCACAGAAATTTCTTCTTCCTGTTATGGAGCAAGAAGTTTAATTTGATCGTGAAAACTGACTTTTCTTTCTTCTGGTTTTACCTCATTTTTACCGATGCTTATCCATCTTTACATTTATTCTTTTATTCTTGTCTGTCCTTGCTTTTATTCATTTGCAAACACCAGGCATTTGCAATGACTAAAGTTACCCATCCAAGTAAAGACATATGCATGTTTTTTCTCCTCTCTTTTTCCTGCTTAGAATGTGGACAACCTAATGCAGTTGAGCTAAGGAAAAATCTTTTATCTAATCGAAAACTCACAGCCCCTGGCATCCTTTCATTACCAGGATTCATCAGCTCTAATTCATCTGTAGTTCTCAAACCCAGAGGCTGCAGAGTAACAGGAGTTAAGAGTTGCTTAAGGATAAAACCCTTCCAGGAGTAAGCCTAGCTGTCAATATTGAAGAGATAATCTAATAATCTATGATCCCACAGAGATTCATATTTTCATTCAGCTTGGCTAATTTAACCTGCATCTCTAAGGATCTGCAAATGCTGTTGGTGGTAGAAATCTGACTGAGAGTAAAGCTGGGACATTAGTTTGTGGGAGATTTAGATCATCTCTTTGTACCTAATGACAAAAAGCAAGTCCTTTGAGGAAGAGACTTTGAGCTCTTGTAAAATAAGGTCAAAACAGGTCCTTCTTTAGGTCCCTTAGAAAAGAGTCCAACAAAACTTTAAAGATAAAGCTTACTTTAAAAATTTATTCAAAGATCAGGAAGCTGAAAAAAGAACTTTATTGATGCAATATTAAAAAGAATTAAAAATTGTATTGTCTTGATAATGGCCTTTAATGTTCCTCTTAAACATACATTCCAAGCAAGGAAGAATACCATTTCCACTTAGGAGGTTTTGATGTCAGAAGTTTTGTACTTATTTGGGCATCTTTCTTCCTAAACTGTTAAATAAACAACTTATTATATTAATTTCTTTCATTTCAGCTTTAGAATAGAGTAAACCAGAGTAGAGTAGAGTAGAGTAGAGTAGAGCATCCAAGTTGGAATGGACTTACAAGGACGATCAAATCCCACAGCCTGATCAATTCAGGGCGGATCAAGACTAAAAATATCCATACAACCTTAAAAGATATGGTGTCCCACTAGTCTCCCTTTAGTATGTTTTTCACTGATTTCAGAATTGGATAATACATACAGGAAGATGAGGGGATGAGAAGATTTCCAGACTCTGGCTTTCACTGAGCAAACCCAGTCAGAAGACATTAAAAGTTTCTGGATTTCATGCCTAACTTACCTGGGACATAGATAAAATTGCTGTAATCAGGGCCCATGTGCACTACTGTTCCTTGACATTGTCTAGAAGATTCACCTGCTGGGTTCACTGTTCACATTCAATATTCTGCAAATATTATTTTTTCTAACTTACCCTAGTTACTGAAAAAATGAAATTTCAGTATGCCATGTATTTACCAAACCTCCTTATCCTAAGTTAGTATATATGTGTGGACAGATGTTTATTCCTAAAGTCTGGAGGTTTACACAACAAATAATGTTGCAATTATGGCTTATTGAAAATATTGATCACTACTTCTTTTTTTTCAAGTGGGATTTGCTGTATGTGTGGGCAGTAGTTAAAGGAATGGGGAAATTAAAAAAACAAAAAAAAATCTTTTGCTAATTGATCTTTTGCTAATGTTTTTTCTTGGAAGCAACAGACAACATTGCCTTCTATAAGCAGGGGAGAGGGTTATGCCAAGTGTGAATGCTACAGTTGCTCAGCAAGAGAAGAAACAGAGATGTTGATCCCATTTTCAAGTCAGAATCTCAAGCTATGCTTGAAAAAAAAGAAGTAGTGATGAATATTTTCAATAAACCATAATTGCAACAGTATTTGGTATGTAAACCTCCAGACTTTAGGAATAAACATCTATCTACACATAAATACTAACTTAGCTCTAAATTAGGAGGTTTTGCAAATATGTAGCATACTGAAATTTCATTTTTTTCAGTAACTAGGGTAAATAAGAAGAAATAATATTTGCAGACTATTGAATGTGAACAGTGAACTCAGCAGGTGAATCTTCTAGACAATGTCAAGGAACAGTAGTGCACATGGGCCCTGATTACAGCAATGTTATCTATGTCCCAGGTAAGTTAGGCATGAAATCCAGAAACTTTTAATGTCTTCTGACTGGGTTTGCTCAGTGAAAGCCAGAGCCTAGAAATCTTCTCATCCCCTCATCTTGCACAGCTGCTGTATGTATTATCCAATTCTGAAATCAGTGAAAAACATACTAAAGGAAGACTAGTGGGACACCATATCTTTTAAGGTTATATGGATATTTTTTATAGTCTCAAAGATTAACCTATGCTTAGACAGCCATCACAGTAGCTGTGCATTACACAGGCAAGAGTTAAACAGGTTCCATGCTGCAATGAACTCCTGTTCGGGTACATTTGGTGCATAATCAATAAAAATGATTTGTCAGATTAGTTGAGAGATGAGACAAGCCATGGGAAATAATGAGAAGTGTCCACTGCAGGTGGCAAGGAAGGCCTGGAATATCATATTGACTAGACTGACTATAAATAAATGTTACCCTCTTTGAGGCCACCTCTGTTATCCTCACCTCTTCTCTGCCAACCGTCTTTAGGCAGTGCTAAGGAAACCTAAGATTAAGGAGGTACTTTTACAAGCAAGGCAGGCTGATAAATCCAAATATTCTTGTTTTGCACCATGCAGACAAACTAACATTGGGCTGAAAGTCCAGTTCAAAACCTGTGCATTTTATAACCACGGACACGATTCTGTATTCGTGTCACTGCACTCATTTCAGGCACAAGCTGATGCAAACAGACCCCTTCTGAATGCATTTCTGAGAGTGTCATACCCATTTTGAAACTCTGTAAGTCTGCAGGCTGGAAAGAACGAAATCTATTTCTCAGATTTAGCAGCAGAAAACAGGAGTGAATAAAAAACAACGTAGGTATGATATGATGAGCATGAACAAATGGTCCCGAGCCATGATTAATATGCTGTTGGGAAACTGTAATTTGGCATTGTCTAATGCCTTGTGACTGAAGCAGAAACATACTGGTCTAAAAGAAATGCAATTTTTACTTGTAACGAAAATATGGAAAAAAACTCATAATTTTTAATTAAGAATTCTCTTACTATGAGCCATTATGACTGTATTTTTGGTTGCTTTTGAACTCCTAATGTTACTAGTTATCCCTTTAGCATGAATTACTCTAAAAGTCTACTTTTTCTCTTTCTTTCTCAGTGTAGGTGTGAATGACTGCACTTTGACTTTTGTGCATAACTTGTTTATTATAGCCCTGATTAAATATTTAATGCTATGGAGAGGTATGGAAATTGTTATGAATTGCTGACAGCAGTGGGTGTTGAGAGTCACTTGTCATTTAGAATACATGCAAAGAACCCTTAAAAGCTCTTTTATGCAACTATGCAGCTGAAGCAAGAACAATTGGAAAACTCCAAGAAAAGATAACATCCTTCCCATCCCCTAACCCCACAATTTTGGGAGCTAACCAGGTTCAAGGATGTGAATGGCTTAAATACCCTTTGAATGGAATTATTAAATTATTTTAGGGGAAAAAACCAGAAATATGAAACATAGTTAACAAGCACTAAGCTGTCTCAACAGGTATAGCAGCATGCCTCCACAAAAACTTTAAAAGAAAGTTCTCATTTCTTAGCTGAATGATGGCCAAATGAGGTCAAAACCAAGGAAAATTCTCCAAGTCAGGAATATAAGATCTGGGAAAGTATTTTACACATAAACTATAAGAATTGCTTCAGTGATACCTGAGCCTAAATGTTTTGCTATTAACACCAACACACTAAGACCAAGCTTTGGAAAATATTTCAATAGCTGAGTTACACTTTTTCTCTAATTCTTTAACTATTGTCCTTTTTGAGGCAGACTCACCCTATTTTCCACTGAAAAAAAACTGTTGAACAATTGATTCTGTAAAATGCTACCTACACATAAAAAATTAGGCAGAGTGTTGTTGCTTACCATGTGTCTGAAAGGAAAAATGTTCCACAGACTTGGAGTGAACCAGATGGAATGACAAAGGAAATTGGGAGTCATTAAATTGCAGAGAGGGAAAAAGATGCTGTGGAAGAAAATTAAAGAGCTAAAAGGCACATATGCCACTTAGAGGAAAAAAAAAAAAAGAACCAAGGAAAATACTTTTGTATCTCCCTGCAAACTATTAAAAGCATAAAGAGTGAAAAATGTCTGGAGATTTCTTTTTTATTTTGTTTGAGGTTTTTTCCTTTGTTTTCTGAAAGACAATTTTGCCAGAAGATTTTCGAGAGTCAGTATCAGTTCAGATAAAAGTGCCTTAAAAATTCTTCCTGTAAGCCATGTTCTTGTTTCATTACTTTATTCTCACAGAAAGTGTTGCTTATTTTCTCCTGCTTTGAAGAGGAAAAGACTATCAACTACCACACTTAAAAAAGGGAAAAAAAGGAAAGTCTTTGAACTAAAATTAGCCATGGTATTTCAAGCTATTATTATTAAGTTGCATTCTTTTGTACCATCAAAGGAAAGAGTCAGTGTAAACCCAGTGTCACTTATTAGTTTCTTCAGATGAGCTGTAAATATAAAGCTGGCATAAGTTGGTGTAAAGCTGTTTTTGTACAGGCTTGTCCTGCTCTCAGCAATTGTTTAAAACTCAGAAGTCACTTGCTGGAGCTGGGTGGGTACAATGTGTGGAAGGCAGCATCTGCTCCAAGACCGCTGTTCCTGGACACCTGGACACCTGACACTCACCTCTCAAGGCTATGGCACCACTCACAGGAACAAGGCACTCCTCCAAAGCAGCAGCCCATCTCCTCAACTCTTCCCAGAGAGGGCTACGGACCATTATAAATTAATTTACCTGTGACTCCTTTGCTTTTCTAGATCTACTGCAGTACTTAGCAACCCAAAGTCACAGAGATGTGGGCGAGGCTTTGTCCATGTGTGGATGCATCTGGGTAGGATTTCCCTTTCCAAACAAGGGCAATGGAGCTTGGGAAGGGTCTGGAGCACAAGTCCTTTGAGAAGCAGCTGAGGGAGTTGGGGTGACGGCTGGGGTCTGTGTACAGATCACAAACGGGACAGGGCTGCTGTGGAACGTGCCCTGAGCTGTTTTATTTTCCAGCATCAGTCTCATTCCATGGGTATGACAATGGGAAGTTGCCACCAGCTCACATCCCAGGCAGCAGACCAAGAACTCAATGTTACAACTCACTTTATAAGTTTTTTGACCAATCCCACAAAGCAAAAGCACATTGACAGTAGTTCTATCCAACCACTACAAGCACAGGTACCTTTGGTTAAACAATGCTTGCTTATTTCCAATACAATACCTGCTTGTGAGCCTTAAAACACAATGCACAGAGCTCCATTATTAAGCTTCAACCCTCCTAATATTGTGATAGATAAACTTTTCTGTAGCTTAGGGATTTATTCTAGACCAGCGTTAATACACAGACCATTGTTCTATTTGTCCTTGCTTTTCTACCTTTTAAATAATTTTTCTGCTGACCAATCTCATGACTGCTGCTTAGCTGTAATCACAATTCTGCTGTATCTGGGGCTTGCCTTTTGCAGCTTTCCCAAAACCCTCTGATTTTGCGGATTCCCACCCTGGGGGTGTTTAGCCTGGACAAAAGGAGGCCCAGGGGGAACCTTGCCACTCTCTACAGCTCCATGAAAGGAGGATGTAGCCAGGTGCTGGTCAGACTCTTCTCCCAAGTAATAAGTGACAAGTCAGGAAGAAATTACCTCAAATTATCCCAGGGGAAGTTTAGATTGGATATTAGGAAAGATATCTTCACTGGTTATCAAGCATTAGAACAGAGTGCCCAGGGTTGACTTAGATTTCTTAAACCACATGGTTTAATAAATGTGCTAAGACGGCACTGTTGAATGAATACCCAGAAATGCTGAGCAATGAATTCGAGGTTGCAATATGCTGTTTGGTAAGAAGGATTTGGAATTTGCATGTGTTGACCCAGAACTCTGGAACTACTGAGTAAAGTTTATCTCGGGCACTCAAGGTTGAATTTCCATTGTTAATCAAACACATTACAAACTGCAGCTGCTTTTACATGTGTATTGCCTCTCTCAACTTAATTAAAAAATTCCTCTGGGTCAGTTTTTAGAAATGTTCAAGCATTTAAGGTTCTAATTACCTCTCAGTGTTCCATTTTTGCATAGAGTGTTGCTACTGCTCACAGGATCCTCTGTGGCCCTGTATGAAAACATGTCCATGATGCATGTTCATGATTCTACACGAGAATGATTCCTCTTCACAGATGTGGAATTATTTCCTGATGGTCAGAAAATCCTCACTGGAAGTTCTTGCAGTCCCATCTTTAAAAGTCTCTTCTCATGTTTTTCTGATCCATTACTTCACACAGTCTGAAAAGTACCACGTAGCAGAAGAAGCCTTCTCATCATCAACTCATACAAGTTAAAAAAAAAAAAAATCAGAGGAAAATAAACATTAAATAATAAGAATTTAGTGGCAAATTATTCTATTCTATTAGAAAAGGAAGTGAACACATTAAATAAATAATCCTGTGAAAATTATTCCCTAAAGCGTAGCGCAAACAGTAAATTTTGCAAGTCTACAAAACTGAGTTATCTTTCACATTGACTCTTTACATATGTAAAAATTGCTTGTCTGTCAAATTCTTTCTGCAAAAATGACAGTCAAAAGGGCTTGTCATGTACAGCATCTGCTTGCAGATAATGCTCTCTACACCCTTCCAACCTTCTTTCCAAATGATTTAAATGAGGGAGGCACCAGGCACAAGCCTCCCTGTGCTTATGAGAGTGCTTTGCTGTGTTAGGAAGTATCAAGTGTCTGCAGGCATGCTCTTTAATTATGAATTTTGATGTGCCATAAGCAAAGTCACTCCAGTTGGCATTAGCTAACACACAGAACTGCAAATTATTCTAATACTTAGGCTGTGTTATAATAGCAAGTGCTCATACACCATCCAAAAATCTGGTTGGTTGTTATCAGCAAAAAATAAAAGTCATTATTTTGGTAATATTTGGTAAGTAATGATGTGTAACCAGAGCAAGTGAGGAGAGGTAGAGAATAGAAATCACTGCTATATATTTTAATATTTTAGCAAACAGCCCCATTCAATCAAATGGAACACATCCAGATTACCTGAGGAAAAAGAAGACAATAGCTTTCCTTAGATTGCAGAAGCAGTTTGAAAGTTATAAAGGTAATTTGTATCAACTCATTACCATGTCACCTCATTTCAAGCACATGCTAGATAAGTAGCAATAAGCTCTGGGTTAGAGGATTTTGCATTATAACCATTAGCACAAACTTCTAACAGCACCAAGCTCTTGAAGATTACCCCAGACAGTTATTGAGATTTAGGAGGTGCAGCTTTCTACTGATTTAAGAGAGATTCTGAAGACAATTTTATCATTTATTCTAGAACTGAGGTAAAAAGCTAATTTGATGAAGAGCACTCATGAATTATTTCCTTCCTATAGGTACCATAATGTTCCCAGTAGAATGCTCTTCTTGCTCTTTAATTCAAGGTAATGATGTTGCTGCATCTTCTCTTGACACTTAAAATGCAGTTCATTGCCACATCATCAGTCAAAACTTCCATGTGATTTCCAAAGGCATTAAATTATCAGAAAAACTGAACTGAGAAATTAACATTTCTAATGCATTGGAACTTTTCTGGGCTTTTTAAGAAAGTTTTCCCCTCTGCTCAGGATTGTGGAACAAAGAAAACTTTCATGTCAGAAAACCTTTTTCCAAGAATTTCTCCTCTGATTTTCATGGGTAGTATGCATATGAAACAATTTGATTGTGCTCCATTGGAGTGACTTTCATGGAATAATGTTTACAGGTGTCCCTGACATTTTTCACTTTAAATCAGTGACTCTGACAAAATAGTGTGTCTATTGACCTACTTACACCCTTCTGCAATAAGTTTTTTGGTATAAAAAATATATAATCTACTGTATGCTCAGTATTGGGGTTTTTCCCCTGTAGATCATATCTGAAAGACATAAATCAGCTATTTTTCCTTTCTTCTTACAATAAATATAGTTTGGTAACATTATTTCTTGAATATGCAGGGATAAATCAAGCTGAATATTCACTCACTTTCATTTCATAACAGCCCACCTAAATATACTGATCAAAACAGCTGTAGAGTGCTTTAGATCAGAGCTTTTTATAAACCCTAAAATAAATAGGCTTTTATCAACCACTTTGTTTTCATAATTAGTCACATCTATAGTAGGGAAAAAAAAGCCCCCACCAAAAAATGTTAAGTAGATTTGGGTTCTTTTCTTCTTTACATTGATGACCTTGTGCAATATAAAGCTAAATTGATATATTTTCTAATGGAAGGAGAGCAATTACTTTAAGTGTTCTAGTATTTCCAAAATCTCAACATCCAGTTTATTTATTTACTAGAGCGCACACTTTAGCCCACAGTTTATTCTGTCTTTTTCTCATGCTTTATCACACTAAGCTCTAACAACAGCAGCAAATGTAACTGCATGCTTTGAGCAGATAATAAAGTGATAGAATAGGTTCTAAATTATATGATTTCTTGTTTATGTCAATAATGAGCCAAAGTTTATGCCAAAATTTAAGGGATTCTTCGTGCCTTGGTATTAATAAAAAAAAAAAAATAATCTTTAAACCATCACCAAACATACATACCTCTCATTTTGTAGGTATTTCTTACTTCTGGGGAGAAAGTTGAAGAGCTTATTTACTCAACATTTTCCAAGTATTTGATCCTGCTGTAGGAAGCTTTTAGGTGAAGGAGAGGAGGTGGTGGGGAAAGTTGCTTAAATGAGTTTTGTTTGATGATGTGTTTGTTTCCAGAATATTTGCTCGTGACATGTCACATTGTTAGACTTTGCTCTGTTTATCAGGAACACACAGCCCGGTAAAATGAGTTTTGCAGTTTGAAGAAGGGAGGTGTGCAAATTCAGAGGAGCACAAAGAGACTTTTCAATGCTGCTCTTTTATTCATGGAAAAATGCTTACAATGATGGTTTAGTGATAAACTCGCTCGTAGGGGGATGCAGTGTGGGTAAATGAAGATGGTACAGGATGTTATCTTATCCCCTAATGAGTTACAGCTGGAGCAATTACCAAAGATTAGGAGCAGGCCTGATGTTAAAAAGTCAAACCTGTAGCCAATAAGAACAGTGGTATAAAAGAGTGGATTGGTGGGAATTGAAGTTAGATGACTTTGGCAAGGACTGGGAACAGTCAGTGCTTGGAGGAGCTGCCTATGAGAAATATCAAGGAGGTATGAAACTCTGGAGATATGGAACCTTGGCATTGAACTCTTGTTATATAAGACATTAATTGGTGACCCTGATGTGATTCAGGACTAGACTATATTGCCCTGTGGATTTGGGGAAACAGGATTTAAATGCTAAACTAATGGCAAAATATATCAATTACAGGTATTAGTGTTTGTTAAAATATGAGTATAAAAGACTTTGAAGATAGGTACTTTGTAAACTAAGAAAAGCTATAAAACTGAAGTAACATCTAGAAATATATGTATCCGTACTCTAATATGCTGTTTGAACATTTGTATAACTCTTAGTTCTAAATGAGATGTATAAATGTGTCATAATGTTAATTTATTTAAATGGGTCCTTCTGGAAATGCTGCGGCTCTGCAATTAAAAGAAAAAGGGGGAATTGTAGGGAGATACAGTGTGGGTAAATGAAGGTGGTATAGAATGTAAACTTATTCCCTAAAGAGTTGCAGCTGGAGCAATTACTGAAGATCAGGAGCAGGCCTGATGTAGCCAATAAGAACAGTGGTATAATAGAGTGGATTGGTGGGATCTGGAGTCAGATGGCTGCTGCAAGGACCAGGAACAGTCAGTGCTTAGAGGAGCTGCCCATGAGAAACATCAAGGAGGTATGAAACTCTGAAGATATGGAACCTTGGCAAAGAACTCTTGATATATAAGACAACACTCACTCAACACATGAAGTTACAGGACAGCACTGTGCACTTACAGAGGAGCGGTGGCTTGGTTTGAGACAACTCAAAGAACACTCTGGAATGAGCTGTCTCCCATTATAGGTTCAACCCATCTCTTTTCACCAGGAAGGAACAAGTACAAGTAAATGTAAGTAAAAAAACCACGTTTTTCTAAGAAGCAGAACAGAAACAGGAGAAAAAACAAACAAGAGTAATTTACTGGTAGATACATGAGATACCAGAATCCCTAGAAGGACAAAAAACTGGAGGAGAGCACAAACCCACGGAGCACTTTTCTGGTTGTGAGTATGATCCAGGAGCAGGAGCATCTACATGGGACGTGCTGAAATGGGGCTGCCTAAGGATCACCCTGTCTTCTGCTCTGTTCAGATGTCTGCTCAGCCAAGGGTTATAATGACAAGATTAGGTGACAACAAATCCTTTTCCACCATAAAATAAACTTAAGTG
Organism: Passerina amoena; assembly: GCA_013401095.1. Taxonomy (NCBI): domain Eukaryota; kingdom Metazoa; phylum Chordata; class Aves; order Passeriformes; family Cardinalidae; genus Passerina; species Passerina amoena. The sequence goes on along the minus strand of WBNP01000591.1, from coordinate 58,913 downwards.
AAGGCATAAGTGAAGAAATGACAGATTTACTATCATTTTTCACTCTTTTGTAGATTCCATTCCTCATGTTTTCTTTCTGAAGAAGTGATTATTCCTGGAAGGTTCATTCTCAACTGAAAATGTCTTTTAACAACTTTGGCACGTTCTAAATCACTCTCAATCAAGGAATTAATCAGAAAGGGGTAATATTTAAGCAGTGACAGAACACACAGATAGGGTATATTCAGCTTTAGGAGCTAAGGAATGAATTTGTTTCTATGAATAACCCTTTTTTTCATCCACAAGATAGTGTGGCATTTCTCTTAGCAGTCTTAATTAAAGTGCAAATCTTACAATAAAAAAAGGAGACAGTAAGAACTGTACCTGTGAAGAAGTTGAACAAGGCAGGAAATAAAAGACTTATTTAAGTACTAATCAAGTATCTATCCTTGATAACCCTAAAAGAGTAAATCCTAATCCCAAACTTACTTCAGCTTTTACTTCAATGATATACCAATGACAATTATTTTAAGAAAAAATGTAAAATATGTGACTTCCATCAAAAATTTTAAGAGAAAATGGGAATTGTTTTATATGTGTAGCTTGTGCCTGTATGGCACAGCTTACTGTGTCCTCAAAATGGTAAAGATAAAAAAATGAAATAAAAACTAAAAAAATACACTTTATATACATACCTATATATATGTGTATTTTTACATATGTTTTATATATTCCTTCTGGCTCTGTAGTTCTAGTAAATGATATGAGGGCTTCTATATTGTAAAAATTTGTGACAGATACCCAGTGGCAAAGGGGACACACAAACCACCAATAATGGGAGACTAAGGAACAGATTCCAGCTCTTCCAACCAAAAAGATTTATCTTCTTGATTAGTTCCTTCTACTAGAAAACCTGGCTAACAAAATTCACTAAAACCAAGAGCACACTTCCATGAGGTATTAAGCTGAAAGGGTTAAGAAGCTGATGGCAATGAACCTCATTGTTTACAATTTTCCTGTTTCATCTTCCCACTGAAAACTGTCATTTGCTGAACAAGTTTTAAATGAGTGAATTAACATGACTGCTCATTTCTGTGGAAATCACATCTACAACTTTCTAAGGATGACCCTTAGCAGCATAATCAAAAATATGGTTTTTAAGCAATTAATGCATCTTAAAGAATAAATACCTCAAAATTTGCCTCATCAGCAATCTGAGTTCATAACAGTCTTAAGCTAAAAACCTTAAGCAAAGGTAACAGTTGATATAGATTTTGAAGTGCACCACTAAATGCTTCAATATTTTGATTTAGAAAGATTAGCCTATATAAATAATCCATCAAGAATAGTTTTGCACAAAAACCACCTTTCATTTATTGTTCTTTGAGTTGCAGATCAGGAGTGCTGTGCTTGAGGACAGCAGTGCAGAGAAAGTCCTTATCAAGACATTTAAATAGCTCGGAGGGTGAGCAGCCTCCCACTCAAACACTCTGATAAGGCATGGATTGGTCTTAACAGCAAATGAACCTTGCAAAGAACCTCAATTATTTATTTATAGAGTTGCCAACATATGTCAATCAAAGTAGAGGACAAATGAAGAATACTAACTGCAGGAGTTTTGGCAGGCAGCGAATATCTGTGTATACTCCATAACCTTTGGATGTGAAGAAATGCAGTGTAACTACAAAATCCAATACCTACTTCATGCCTATTAACATTTGCTGCCAAATGTGCTTCCTATTGAAGTGACATTTTCACCTAATGAAAAAGATGTTCAAGCTCTAATTCAGACACTCACTTCAAAGAAACGTGCCTGAGCAAGGTTTGAGTCGTGAACAAGAACTTATTTTGTCATGCCAGATTCAAAAAATTCATAGTTCACAAATCTCAGCATGCAAGATAATCAAATGAATTATGTGCTGAAGTAGGGAAAGCTCAGAAAATATCTTATGGCAAAAAAAAAAATCTTTATTTCTCCCTGTAGATTTAATCTTGCCGTTTTTGAGTAACTCTTAAGCAGCTCTGGACACCTCTTGCAGTCATTGACTTCTTTGACTCCTGAGACTACAGCATAATGGAGTATTGAGACAGAAGTCAGCAAACTTTAAGAAAAAAAATAATAAAACTCTATTTCAGAAACTGAAATAGAAAAAGAAAAAAAAAAATCAGTCATCTGCCAATATTGGGTAAGTAATGGTCAATGAAACTATTTCAGATCTGTTTTCCAGTTAGCTGATTTCCCATCCTGAAAGCAGCATTGCTCATATCTATCAGCAGAGAATGGCTCTCAGGTTTGTGTCCCTTCTGAAATCATATTATGAACAATTGTGCTGGAAAGATGGAACAAAATGCACATGCTAAATCAGACCTATCAAGGATCACAGTGTTCTCTGTTCTGATTATCTATATATTATATTTTCCTTTGAAACAAGTTCTGCTTCAGACAGCAATAATAGCAAAATATATTTATATTCAGAAACATGCTATAAAATACTTTATATCAAAAAAAAAAAAAAGGAGGGGGACAGACCACTGAAAAGCACTTTGAAAAAGTTTAAAAACTGAGAAACATTAGGATTCACATCCTGCATTTATCAGGAAATTGCCAAATAGCTCCAAGTATTTTCTTAGCCATTATTCATACTTGATGTCCAGAATCACCATTTATCTTTACTTTTTGAGAGGGGCTTTCAAAGTACAATGGCAAAAAATATTTATTTGCATTTCATGAGGTGCAAACAATAAAACAGTGTTAGAACAAAGGTCCATGTGGCCTTGTGTCTGTCCTACCTCTGACTGGCTAAAATTGATGCCTACACAAGGTGCAAAACAAAAAGAAAAACACCAGTGATATTTATTTCAGAAAATCTGCCCAACTTTCAAAAATCTGTGTTTATTTTTTTGCATGTCACATATGGTGGCAATGCTTCCTTTTGTGATTTTTTTTTTCAGGGGATTTTTGAACCCGTGCGAAGTTTTGGCATTCAAAGCATATGCAATTTAATGCCACTCTGGTGTGAAGAAGTATATCATTTGCTTTAAGCTAATTAGTTGTTTGATAAGCAGCTTATTTGCTTTAAATCTGTTGTTTCATTTGATGTGCTTTGTACATGGATTGTGAGCACCTTACTGTCACTCTTTTTTCAACACTCATGCTTTAGGAACATGCAGCTTTCCCCACCACGACTGACTTTCTTTTTGCCATGCTGAAGAGTCTAAGTAAGCTCCCCTTGTGGGGAAGCAACTCCACACTTTGATAACACTTAGAATTATTTCTGTAGGCTTTTAAATTTCATTTTCCAAAATGTAGGCTCCAGAGAGATGCCCAGTATTCAAGTAATGTTATTTTATGGGCATATATGGGGGAACTGATAGTTTTGTTTCTCTATCTCTTCCTCAGAAGCAGATAAGGTTCTTAAAATTCTGTTTGCTTCTGAGATGCTGGTTTCACAGAGCTGTCAAACATACTGCCACTTCCTCTTTGACAGGAATAGATAATTTAGACTCACCACTGTTTAGAAACCTAAAACTACTTTTCCACCCGAATATTGTTTTGCGTTTATCAATTTTGAATTTCATCTGCTATTTTGTCGCCCTATCACTCAGTAATGGGACTCTTCACAACAAAACAACATCTTGTGTTTAGAATCTAAATTGTGTTTGGAATCTGCAGAGCTTTATCTGTTGTCTTTGCTGGCAACTCCCTCTCCACATGCAATGTGCAGCTCAGCTCTCAGGACGTGTCACTGTGTTTTCCAGCAGTAACCTCTCCCTCTCTTTATAACTTATCATTTTCTACCACTTTTTTTTTTCTTATAACACATATTTACATGAAATCATCATTATAGGATGATTTGGATGGGAAGAGGCCCTAAAGGTCATCCAGTTCTATGGGCAGGGACACCTTCCACCAGACCAGGTTGGTCAAAGCTCCATCCAACCTGGCCTTGAACACTTCCAGGGATGGGACATCCATGGCTTCTCTGGGCAACTTGTGCCAGTGTCTCACCACCCTCACATGGAAGAATATTTCTTCCCAATATCTAATCTAAACCTGCCCTTTTTAGATTCAAATCCATTCCCCCTTTTCCCATCACTTTATATCCCTGTAAAAGTCCCTCCCCAGCTTTCATCAAAGAAATCACCTTTATCCTTAGTTCTTTGAAAATGCATGGAATAATTTTTAAAGACTATTTGAGGTTGAAAATTGCCAATTATTAGTTTTTGAAAGCAGAAATAGATTTTAGCAACATTGTGTACTTGCCTACAACAGGCAATGTCCCATCACACCCTTCTCACAGGTTTTTAGGGACTTGCAGAACCCTACTATTCTCTCATATATTATTAGTCAGAGTAAATGATTAAATTTAACCATACCTGTAAGTTTAAAATTAATCAAAATTAGTGAATATAATGTCCATAATATAAAATACATTACCTGCATAAGTAGAAATAAATTTTAGGTTAAAAACAATTTAACAGCCACAAAAGATGATGAGAATTAGAAGCAGTATCTGGACAATATCCAGAGGCTGGACCCTAGTTTAGATCATCTTCTTAAAAATATTATTTTATTTTCCCCATTCATATCAGAATATATAAGGGTTTCCATGCCATCTGTGATTTATCAACCCCAAAATTCTTTTCCAGTAGGAAACCCTGAACTAAAAGAAACATTACTTCACTGAAATTTCTGCAGCACTCAAGCATTGTATAGGAATGCAGTGCCATTATCAACAGGGTTGTTAGAGCTATGACACTGCCTCAAAAAGACAATATGTTTTATTAGACAAACTCATATGGCCAATCTTTTCAGCAATATGCATTCTTCACCCAGGCTGAAAAGAAAAACAACAAAAATAAAGGTAATGCAAGCAGCGAACTCTAGGTCTGACATAAAATACATATTTTAATTGGGAAATAGCTAAGACAAAAGGGGGTTAGAAGTATTGGAACAGAGGAAATGTAATGGGAAAATATGATAAAATGTTTTTTTTCTTACAAAAAAGGGTGAGAGATCTATTGCTGGCAGCACACGACACGATAGTTTGAGAGGAAGAGGGGAAATGATCACACGCCATAAAAAAGATATCTCTATCGTGTTCATGATTTTTACTGTCTAGTAAAGATATCTTGTGAACTTTTATAGTAAACCTGGGCACACCTGTAAATTTTGTTTGACTGATTTATTATTTTTCTGCTTAAGGAATGAGGTACCAAGGTTTTTCACGGGCTGGCACAATGAAAACAGAGAAGAAAGAATGTTTTCTAGCTCATCATTTTGTTTTAAAACGGTTCAGATATAAAACCTCAGTAGATGCTAAGATTTTATACTTGCTGGATCTGAAAGCAAACCTACTGCTTAAAAACAGCAGATTCCCCATTGCTGTACTTAAATTCCTGCATAACAGACTTCTTAAGCACTGAAAATTAGGACTGACAATTTTTGAATAATCTGTAAGGATAACAACCATTTAGAAATTTTAGATCATCCATTTAGAAAAATGAATTTTTTAACCTTAAAAAAAAAAAAAAATCCTGAGCTTATTTTCAGAACAACCCTCCAACAGCAAGCTAATCAGATAAATACAATTGACAGAGAGGCAGTATGCCACCACAGACACAAGATAAATTGTTATGTGAGGTCATTGGTCAGAGACAGAAAAAAACAAAGCACTGCATATATGATTTCTTATTGTGTATATAGTTAAATTATATTACTTGATTATGGTCAATGGACAGACTATGTTCAGAAAAATTTAAAAATATGTAATATACTACACCTTATTACTCATTGACTGACCTATGGATTGCAAAAGGCACACTTAAAATAATTTTCTTGCTATGCTGTTAATATTATTTACAATACCTGAACAAGTGCTCCATCGTAGAAACCTTTCTGCCTGCTATCATGTAAAAGAATTGATTCACTTCTAATTGAAGAAGAAACTTCTTTGAGGTGTCTGCCTAATGACACATTTAATGAATAAGCAGCTATTCTAGATGGAATAGAATCTCTACTTTCAGTATAAATTAATATGTTTCTAACCAACACTAAAAAATAAAACTTGATTGTTTTTTCTTCTACGCTGTGCTAAATGTGCATTATAGAAGAGAAGTGGAGAGCTAAAGAAATCACTTAAATGTAAATATAATGGATTGTGCACAGCAAATTTAAACAGTTTCAATCCTGTCCTCAGTGATTTACAGCTCCACACATTTGCTTTATCATTCTATCAAGGCTTTCTGTTTGTTTTGTTTCTGCTTTGCTTTGTTGAATTCATAAAGCCAGAGTGGAATGGAAATCTGTTATCGTGTCCTAGGGCACACTCTTCAGCACAAACAAAATCATCAAAAAACAAGTCCTCCTTGCTTTCATCAAATGATAGTTTAAATTTATATGATGGATATCACTTGTTGTTCATTCATTTGATCCCAGCAAAACCCAGAACAGTCATTAAGTGTGTTTTAATTTGTGATATGGATTCGGTACCTTCACCCTGCAAACGTAGAACAGTGGCACACAGGGGTGTTATTGATGAAGATGGCATCCCCGTTTTACTCTTCACAAAAGACAAAAAGATGGTTTTTTTCCTAATAGTGATTGAAAATGCCTGAGGTTTAAGTTCAGATTTGAATGGCTGTAGTGCCCTCTCTGTGCCCCTGCAGCTGATTTTAAACACACCTGGGGTGATCAGGCTGATGTAACTAAAGTTGGGCCTGAAATCACTGAAAATACCACTCACTGCAAATCCTCTACATGGAGCTGAGCCATGTGCAATGTGTGCATAGTTATTCCCTAACAGAAATAGAAACCTCTCAATGTAATATTTTCTGTATGTTAATACCGCATGTAAAGCCACAGGCTTCCTCAGCGTGGAGATGCTTTCAGTCTAAGCCCTGGAAGTGAAGGCTGAGGATGTCAGCTCCTAAAGGACAGAGAGGGAAAGTGGCAGATTGCCTAAGATCCAGGTTGAAATATTCTTCTGTTTATTTAGTCCCCAAATTATTTAATGCAAAAGATGGAAACAAGCAAGGGCTAACAGCTGTGCTCCCCTCTGTGGATCCCTGATTTACAAAGTACAGATGGAAAAAGAATCAGAGCCACATCATCTCTTGGCATTTGTCAGTGTAAATCAGCACATGCTATGGACTACAAGAGAACTAGGTTGTAAACCATTCTGCTGTTTGTATTCCAACACATTAATTCCAATGCTCGTGTAGCAGCATCAGCTACAGGCACTTATGAATAACAAACTTTGTGGTATTTATTCTAAAAACAATCCCTGATTTTAAAATTTATTTTTGTCTGTGTAATACCAGCCATTTTGTAATCCCTACTCAGTGCATTAGGATTCTCAGTAAATAATCTCAGCCAGAGCATCATAAATCATTTACAGTATATGGTCTTGCTTGAAGAGCCCCCAAAACAAATACTTGCCATCTGCAAGAAATGTAAATCATCATTTCAGAGGAAGGGCACATGTGGAAGCCAGGCCAGTGTCAGTCAGCCCCATTAATTATGAAATTATTTATTTATTTATTAGCATCTCTTCTTGAGAATTTAACCAGCTCACAAAGATTGTCTCCAAGGAAACTGCTACTAAATAAATTCAGGACCAACTTCATTCCTTGTGGAGCTGTATTAAAATACCTGGGGTATTTTATCATATCCTAATCACAGCACCTGTCTAAGCATGAAACAGGCAGTTTGCCCTTTGCCTCCATCCACCTACACTTTTGAAAATAGAATTGAAACCTGCATTAGGCAGCTGCCAACAATGCCATGCCAATACCTTATGGTCTTAGAAGAGTAATTTGCTCGCTATCAAAGCATCATCTCCCAAAACAAAAGAAAAAGGGAAAGAGGTATATGGCCATAAAACAAAATCAGCACAGGGTAAGTCACCTTGCTGGTGTTTAAGTTCTGCTAATAAGGCACAGAAAAGAAGCAGAAAAAACCTCCTCTGGACACCCAGCTAACTCTAAACTGAGGCAACAACTCATCAACATAAGTCAAAAGTGTGGATCCAGAATCAAGATTTTCTTTCTGATTTTCATTTTTTAATAAATATTGATACACAAATTACTCTTCTTTTTTGTAAATACACTGGTAATAAGTGTATATGTCTATAATAATGCCAAATTTTCAAACATTTGATTGGAAAAAAAACAGGTTGTAAAATGCTATAAAATACTCCTTCCTACAGCTGCTCAGCCTGATAGACTTTGGACAAAAACCTCCCAGGAGGTGTCATTTTGGGTACCTGGTGGATCAAAATGTCTGTGGCAACATGCCAAACCCAAAACTGAATGCCTTCCATGAGAAATTCTATTTCTTCTGTAAGCAGAGTGTTGCCTACAAAACTGATTTCATCAGCACATAACATCTCACCCCAAGAAAACACACACACACACAGATTTGTCTTTCTGTGAACAAGCACTACAGTTTTGTCAACTGGTTCTTACATTAAAACCACAGTTTTAAATTACTTCCAGCACCACTGGTAAGAATAATCTCTAGCTTTTAAGACATTTAAACTGATCAGCCAAAAAGGAGCCATAAAACATGCCAAAGAGACTGGGTCAGTTTTTAATACCTGTTCCTGTGAGAAAATCTCAACCTTATTTACAAGCTGAATTTATCCAAACTGGAATTTGTTGTTTCCAGCTATTAAAATAAACTATCTTTCTCTTATATGCATCTTTTACTAAATTCATTGTTCAACCCATGCTTTAGAGTTACACTTATGCATATTTCATGTTAGTCTATGTTGTTAGGCATTTTTACTTAAATTTTCCTTATTTTGTTTATTTTGAAAATAGAAAGAGAAAAATCATTTTGTTCCTCTGCATCTGCTGAGAAAATTCCCCTTAAGGTTAAAAATGGCAAAGCTACAGAAATGCAGCTTTTTAACCAAGGGTGCTTGTGACGGTGTTCACAGGGCTCTCAGGATGAGGGAAGAGATGAGGATCTGACTCCATGCTTCAGAAGGCTTGATTTATTATTTCATGATAAATATTGCATTAAAACTATACTAAAAGAATAGAAGAAAGGGTTTCTTCAGAAGGCTGGCTAAGAATAGAATAGGAAACTGAATAACAAAAGCTTCTATCTTGGACTCTCTGTACGAGCCAGCTGACTTTGATTTGCCAATAATTAGAAACAACCGACATGGGCCAATCCCAGATGCACCTGTTGCATTCCACAGCAGCAGATAATCAATGTTTACATTTTGTTCCTGAGGCCTCTCAGCTTCTCAGGAGGAAAAATCCTAAGGAAAGGATTTTCCATAAAAGATGTCTGTGACAGGTGTTACCCCAGAGTTACAGATGCAGAAGATGAGTCTACATCATTAAATCTATTTGCTTAAGGAACAAGAGAGCATGACCAAACACTGATTTAGTCCTGTGATCCCTGAACTGGTTTCATAGAGGAAGAGAGGGCCATTAACACACAACAATTCATTCATTTACTTTTCTCCACAAATTTCAGTCATAACTCCTTAAGCCATGGATAGTTCACAGAGCTGGGAATAAAGAGCACTCTCCAAAAGACAACCAGTAAGAAGTGTGAGAAAAAGATACAAGACTGGGCCTTAAATTTTCACAACACAAACCTGCCAAGGAAGTAGCTGCCCCTGGCATCAGCTGTCCTGGACACAAATAATTGCACCTGACCTCAACCTCCTCACAAACTACTGAGCTGGGCTGACATCTGTGACCGTGTTCACAGTGGTCTTGGATGGGGGAAGACATGAAGGATCTGACTCCATGTTTCAGAAGGCTTGATTTATTATTTTATGAGATATATTACATTAAAACTATACTAAAAGAATAGTAGAAAGGATTTCATCAGAAGGCTGGCTAAGAATGGAATAGCAAAGAATGATAACAAAGGTTTGTGGCTCAGCTCTCTGTCCGAGCCAGCTGGGCTGTGATTGGCCATTAATTACAAACATCCAACATGGGCCAATCCCAGATGCACCTGTTGCATTCCACAGCAGCAGATAATCAATGTTTGCATTTTGTTCCTGAGGCCTCTCAGCTTCTCAGGAGGAAAAATCCCAAGGAAAGGATTTTCCATAAAAGATGTCTGTGTCAGACACCTGCACCTCCCAAGGCTCAGGCACATTGCTGATCTGATGCTGAGTGCTCATTCAGCTGGCTCAGTCCTGACTGCACACACATCCCTACAACACACCCAAGAGGGAGCAGCTCAGAAAGCCTCCCCAGTTGTTTTGTGACTCTGTGGAAGAAGAGAAACCCCTGTGCTTGTCTGCCTTGGCGTGCTGGTGACACCAGAAACCAGCGTGCCTTCAGAGGTCTGCTGAGAAATCAAACACACCCTACTTCACATACCCTTTTTTATGATTTAAGCTTGCAAATTCTTTATGTTATGGTTCTTGAAAAGTCATTCTGGGGTGTACATTTATTAGGATGTTATTAAATGTATCGAAACACCCTAACGCAGCATGAAGAAATTCTCGGAGCTCTGTCAGAATGCAGATAAGACTGCACTGAAATAAAATTATACCATGTCCCACTTTAGTAAGATTTAAAAAAAAAAATAGGGTTTTTGAGACATGTTATCTTTCAATAGGAAATAACTGTTGGCCAGCTAAAGCATGGCAGTATCAAGCACTAAAAATCAGCATTTTACATTAGTGTGGATGATTTAACTCAGGGTCTGCCACACTGAATTGAAATGTTGAAATAAGCATGGCTCCCTGTAGATTTTCTCAAACATTTCCAGATATTCATGCAGTAATAACCTTACACCAGATTCACAAAAGTCTCTTTTGCCTACCTGCCTCTAGTGTGCAGGATTACAGCACTAACACTAAGCATAAATGAAGAATTACAACTTCCCATCCTTCTGGAAACAATGACAGCAGTGATTAGAAAGGAAACAGCTTTCTTAAAGTGACAATAGTACTGAAAGAAAAAGCAGTTTAAAACACTAAACCAAAACCTGTAGTTTAAAATGCTAAAACCAAAACCATGTTTTTTTCAGTATTTATTCAAAAATAAATCTTTTTGAAGATTTATTTTACATTTGAAAAGTTCCAAATGCTTAAAAAGTTCCAAATGCTTAAAAAGACTGCCAGGTCTGCTCCCTGAGTTCTCTAATAATTCTCTTTTATATTTTATCTGAGAATATAGATACACATATATGTATTTATGTATTTCTAGGTGCCAGCTGTCCTCAGCAGTGAGTTCTGCAAGGAGAGTGACTCTGATCCCAGAAATGGGTTAAACTACTGAGCTTTTTTACTGCTTGCTGCACACAGAGTGATTTGTAATTGCTGTGACCACATGACACGTTCCAAACTGGCAATTTCAAATTGTTTCTACTTTCCCACTTCCAACACAATGTACTTGAATGCACAGGCCTAAAAGTTTAACTTTTCTCTTTCCTCTGCCTTTCCTAAGATATTTCTTGATGGGCAATTGGCCTGAATAAGCAACTGAAACAACTGCTGCCTATGGAACACTGCTCTCCACAGGCAGCTTTTCTGTTTGCCCATCACTTAATGCAGACAGGAAAGCTCACTGCTCAGAAGAATTCTTCATCCACACTGAGGCAGAAGCACACCCCAATACTGCAAAAAAGGCAAAGCCTCCAGGTTCAGCCATGAGTTTGGATTACAATGTCTGTGTTAGATTGTGTAATATTTGTCAGTCTGATGAAAGTGGTATGAAAACAAGCAGGGGCTTCCAGACAATGCTGACCTGTGGAAGCAGCTTCCTAAAGAGCTCGCTGACCATGAAGCAGAGCCCTACAAAGCACTTTTTCCAGATGGATTTTAACCAGAAAGAAAAGAAAAAAAAAAAAAACAAAAAAGGGAACACAGTCAAAGAGAGTGACTTGTGCTTTTGGCACCTGTTTGCTTTCCTGTGGTCTCCAAATGGAACCCTGTGCTGTTTCTGCTAATCCATCTCGGAGCTGACAGAGGTGCAAGTTGTAAGCCACAGATTGCATGCTGCGCTGGAGAATGGCAGAGCTCAATAAAAACTATTATTTCGAGGCCTATATCTCATCTATTATTAAACCTGTGAAAAGAGTTTTAATTTCCTGTGCAATTATATGGTGCAATGTCATATTTTAAGGGGGGGGAAGGGGGGGAAGGGAACGAGGGCTTGCTTTTGATCAAAAACCTGTTTTTCATATTTTATGGTTTGGATTGCTGCGTACCTTGGGACCTAATTTGAAACTCTAATACATCTCTTCAATCAGAATTTGAGTAAATCCACTTAACTATTTAATTATTCCAATTTTCCCTCATAAAGGAAGATGAACTGTTAACACCTTGCAGTTTGGAATACTGCAAGCCAATGTTGCTTTTTTATCCATGTGTAGATTTCTTGCTTATGAGAAGTAGCAAAGGATAATTTATGCAATTTTCAATGAATTCATACAATTATTGGACTAATGCTTCCATGTCATGTGTGACACAAATCAAATTCTCTATTACTTTTATTTGTTTTCTACTTAGCACTGATTGTTAAACAATCCATAAGAGTGACCACTTTTCTATAAAAAAATATAGTACCAATTTATATTCTTATATTCTTACTGGAGATAAGCCCACAGCAAATGAGTTTTTGGAAAAAGGAAAAACAAACCCAAAAGACTCCCTGTTTAAACAGCAGTAGGGCTTCTTTGCTCAGTGACAGGAGCAGAAAACCCCAGTGGGGTTGGAGACTCATCTGTGATACAGTGAAAAAGAAGCAGCTTCTGACCTTTTGTAACCACTCTCAGCTCTGTGTTGTGTCACCATGGAATTAAAATTCTTTTATTCTCTTCTTCTGTTTCAGAAATGCACTTGGAATAAACATTTCAGAGGAAATTAGGTTTCTTACTGTTTACACAGGGACTGCATCTTTACGTGCCTCGGTGTTCGGCGTCCAAATGTACTGTCGCTTTGATTATATACAAGATAATGAAATATTGAATAAATATTCATGGGGATTCAGGAAGGGATTATGATAAAAGGAAATGAAACCACTATGTACAAGGCAAATAAGAAATGATTAGCTATCTCAGACCAGGAAAGGTATAGCTGCAAGTCAAGTGTAGGAAGGAGAAACTCGCTTCACACGGTGACTCAGTCAGGTAGAGGACAAATCCCTGCAGCCCATTTGTGAAATCTTAAAAACAAATGAAACAGGGATAGTTTTAGAAAGGGTTTACTCAAAGTGTATAAAAGAACTCAAGGGCAGTGGTGTCATTTACATATGCACATACATATTTACATTTTCCTATGCACATACATACGAACACATATGAATATATGTATGTGTGTGTGGGTAGATAGAGATGCACAGAAAGAATAGCTTAGGAAATCAATCTCATGTTTCTTAAATTGAGAGAAAGAAAAAAGAGACTTTGATTTCCAAATGCATTTTATGAAGCAATATTCACTCCAGAGAAGATTTGAGCAAAACTGAATGCACAAACCAACAAATTGCCAAATTTGTTCATGTGAACCAAAATATATGTACCTGGAAAACACCATTACATCTTATGAGTGGTAACAGGCAGCATTTGCACAGAGGGAGCATCAGCATTTTTTTCTACTCTGTTAACCATTCAGACAAAGAACAGAAAAGAATGACAAAAGAGGAAAGAATAAAAAAAAATTAAAAATTAAAAAGAAAGAAGCCAAATACTTTGAAATACAGTAAAGCAGAAAAACTCAATTTTCACAGGCAAACATTTTCTGAGTTATGACAGGTATGAGTAAACTAACATCTCCTCTTACTGGAGGAAAACCAGATTGTGTGGTCAGACTGAACGCTTAGAAACACCTGTGTAAACCTGTCCTCTGCTTGAAGTTCACCTACATTATCCATCATCACCTTTTGCAGACTTTAGAGGTGTAACTGCTACCAGAGCTTCTGTATAAAGGTGGAACTTAAATATTCTGTCTCAAATTTGCTGTTGCAGCTCCGCTGTTTTCCATTCTTGCAGGCAGTTAGCTATCCTGGCTTTTTTTTTTGTAGCTGCAGCTTATACTGAAAATTGTAAAAAACTGTTCACCTTCCCCCCCAGAACAAGCACGGGGGAAGGAATAGAACCTAATCCAATTTTTTTTTCCAGGTTCTCTAGACTAGAAGAAAGAAATAAAAGAAACAAAAGTAGATTAAATCTACTGAGGCAGCGTGAGTGTCAATGGGCACATTATCTTATCAGGCAGAGCTCTGACAAGGTATAGCAGTCAGAGAGATACTAGAGAACATTGTGCAGAAGTCAAAATGGAGAAACAGAAAGGAAACAGAAATTTAAATCCTTCCCTTCAAATAATAGAAATGTTGGGGGAGTTTGATGTGGTATTCTGCAAGTTTTTGGCGCCATTCTATGATTTACACTTCCACAACTCAGTTCTGAAAAGCTGTTTAGCATTATTCTTCATTAAATTAATATGTCAGAGGGGAGTTAACCTTCTGCTACTTGGTGTTTTGGCCATATTCCTTTTTACAGTGCTAAAAAGAATATGGCCAAATATGGCTAAAAAGTGCCATATTCTTTTTTGCTATTCATTGTGCAGTGCCCACAATGAATAGGAAGCTATTCAGTTATGAATTCCTTCATTGATTGAATTAAATGTTATATTAATTTCATGTACAATGCACATGATTTATCTTCACTCTCATGTATTATTCAACTGAAAAAAAAAAAAAAAGATATTTTTTCTAAGAACCTGATTTAATCACAGGCTCTTTTCTGGAACATCACCATTACAAGGTAGCTGCTAGTAAAGACCACTCTCCATAAAACAAAACCTCAACAAATTGTTCTGGTGCAGGTCTCCATTTAACTGAAACAAGCACATATTGCACATATTTTTATGCTTCTGTGCAGTACCAACTAATTAAGAGAACAATTACTTGATAGCACAAGACACAAAAAGTAACATTACTGTTGCCCGTCTTATTCATTCACCTGAAAGCTGGTTACAAGGATGAATTACTGAAATGCTAATGATCTGATTATTATAACAAAACACTGTCTTATTTTCACTCACATAATCTCCCATTCTGGTGTGTCACCCAGAGGGTTTCTTGCTTTGGCTACATGTGCAAGGCCAACTCATGGCTCAATGGAGTGGTATGGCTGAGAAAATGCTGAGAGCAATTCCACATTTTTGCCTATTTTTACTGGCTACTGGAATCAAATAAACTGCAAACCTCAAAGACCTCAAGGTGAGTTGCTAGCAGACATGGCTGTCAGTAACCAATACGATTTCTCAAGCTGTTTATAATAAAAGTATTATTTTTTTAAACAACTTAAAACTTCTAGGTCAGCATTGTAAAGGCCAGTCAGGAGCCTAAAGGTAGCAATGACGTGAGGAATTTTAAAATGTTTGAATAAACTTAGAAATCTGGCCAAAATGAATTCAAATTTCATTTAAATTAAATTAAGCCAATCCTTTCGGTCCATTGCTTTACAACAGAAGCAAAAACCACAAAAAAAATCTTACTGATACATTACAAGAACTGAAATTGAACTTTTTTAAATGGGAAATTACAGCCCTGAATCTCTACCCAGAAAAAAAAAAAAAAACAACAGCCAAAAACAACCAAACAGTTTAAAAACTTGTTATAAACTTCATAGCTAGTAAATCTAGCCTGATACTGAAGTCAATCAGAAAAATATTGGAGTTGCTTCCACTCCACTGCTTCTGAAATGTTCACATCTGTTAGCATACAGAGAATATTTTCATAAATGGAGAAATCTTTCCTCTTTCCTCTCTCTATATAAAACTCCCTGTATAAATATAAATTGCATTAAGACAGGGAAACACATTTAGCTCAGCCATTAATTTGAGTATGTTTTGAACCAGGGTAGGGATCTAACCCACTCCAGGAGGTGATAAACCACCAAGTGCAGATAAAATTTCAGATGCTATGATTTCTCAAACTTCAAAAAAATTCAGGAATTTTGTGTGATCCTTATGTAGCCATCATATATTGCTGAATTCATTCAAATTCTGCATGATACTCATTTTTGGGAACTGTGCATGTTCTTTCCATGACTGAGAGCCAGTGTGGAATGGTGGTTTTGCCTTGAATTTACTGGGGGCAGAAGGAAAGACAGTTGCCTTTACTATGAAAAAAAACCACATTGAAATAAGAAAGTTACTCACTGCTGAGGTTTCAAGATTTAGAGTACTTAATTGCTCCTTTTTAGTAATCAAAGCTTGGAATATAAATTAGTTAGTGGGTGATCATCCCTGCAAGCAAAGGAGACTGCAAAACAGAAGAGTCAAAAAATATTTGTATGGCATTGGACAGCAGCAAACACCACCAAAACCAAAAAGCTGTCAACAAATAGATACCAAGCAGATAAGTGGATACTGACAGCCATTAATAGATAGCAAATTTGTTCTGCATTTGGACAAAGAGTTGAGTTTTAGGTGATGACAAACCACTTTTCATTTTGCAAGATGGATTAGTCACACAGTTGAGCCATTTTATGGCTGTAAGTCTAGAAAACTTTCATCTGAGGGTTCTCCAGGAACCACTTTCAACCTCTAATGTCCTTTCCCATTAAGCCTTGCAATGCTGAGGAGGAACTAGGCAACTGATAGAAAACTAATGGGTTGATAACATGCATCTAAACAGACAAACAGGATGAGGTATGTAATTACAGGCCTATGGACCTCCAAAAAAACAAACAAAAAAACATGCTACAAGACTGATGTAGGAAAAATAAAAAAAGTGAGTCCTCCCAAAAATCTGTGTCCAATCCTATCAGCTCTGATTCAGAAAGATGATGCTGCACCAGGGCAAGCTCAGAAGAAAGCCACAGATGAATATAGGGCTGGAAAAGAGCCTTAGCAGAGGAGGCAAGTGGAGATCAATATATTCAGGTAAAGCAAAGAAGAGAATCTTTAGTTGCATCTATAGGTCCCTTTGTGGGAATATTATGCAAAATAAATTCCACAGGAAAAATGGAAGATACACCCAAAAAATCATAAAAAACTTTTCACTTCAGGAAAAGGACTACTACGTTTTTTGTGTAGTATATCATTATCATTAAACCTTCCTTTAAGTGTAACACAGACATTTGAACGTTTTTTTTTAAACTACTAAACTAACAAGTTGAAAAAATACACCTAATTTCAATAAAGCAGATATAATGTAAGTGAAATAAATGTAAGGTAATTTTCTTCTAAAATTTTGTCTGTTTGAAACCTTGAAGGCTTTCTTTTAGTTACCACTATTTGGACCATCAAGACTGAATTTTTCAAGGACAACCCAAATAAGCACGAACTGGTTTTTTATACATATTTTCCTGTATATTTTCCTGTTTCCTTGTTAAAACTGGATGAAAAATTACACTTACTAAAAAAAAAAAAAAAAAGGCCAAAGTAGCAAAATTTTAAATAGATAGGAAAGAAAACAAATGCTGTACTCAGCTTGAAAAGTTTACGACTGTAAGTAAGGGTATATTTATTTCTGAGTAAATAGACATAGAGTAAAGGTTAAAGGCCAATACAGTTTTTGGTGCTTTGATACAGCTGAGCACCAAAAAATTGTATAAAGGAATCTAAATTTAGACCTGTCTGTCTTATAGAAAGTGAGGCATGGAGAAATCTCTATTTGTTTTAGAGATGTTTGATATCGACCATTTCAATGAAAAATGTAACAGCAGCCACATAAAGTGGATTTGGCATATTTGTCCTACATTTTGTGAAAGAGATGGATTTAGCTCCTCCATTTCTTTGACAAAAAAAGTGAGATCTTTGCCAAGTCTTGTCCAATATTTCCTTTCAATCACTTGTGCAGCTCCTCAAGCACGGTGACAAAACAAATGATTTCACAGGGTTCCAATTTTACAGCTACTGCCTGTAATTACAGGACTTTCTCAGTTAACTGTAAAGCTACTCATACTTATCCAGGTAATATTTGTTCAGTTTTAATAGGGTTTATCCAAACTTTCGTGTCAATCTGAGCTGTTGAAAACCCTATTTCTCAGCCCTAATATTTTGTGAAGAAGGACAGTTTTCTCCCTTTGTTGACATAAAGCTGGAAGGATATTACTCCAGAGTCCCCACTCAGTGCCTGAGATGAATTTGAGGTCAAATTACCAATACATGTGGGAATTTAGGGTGGCATTTGTTCAGCCCATGGTAGAAATCAAATAACTACACAAAAGGCAGATCTAGACACATCTCAGGGATTTGCATGGCTAAAGACAAGTTAATATACATTAAGTATTATTGGTATAAAATAAATGAGCATGTGTTTTTGTGGGCAGGATCACACATACCCTGAGAAGTAAATTCTTTCCTAATTTGACTTTTAAACAAAACTATTTAACTTTTTTTTTTTTCCTAATCCAGTCAATCTGTAAATGCACGCTGGCAGCAAGGAACTGATTGACAGGAAAATGTATTTTAAATAAGTTTTCCTAATTAATATTGTCATTCTGAATTTACCATTAGGGTATGTGCCATTCTAATTTACTACCAGTTTGCAGTCTCCTAGACTGGAATTCTGTATTGCTGCACCTGCTGCCTCTTGGTAGGAAGACCAGTTGCAGCAGCTGGGTCAGTATTACCAATTTTAATCTATATCTTCAATTCATATCTTTTTTTTTTTCTACTGGAAAAGCAAAAAAAACCCATGAAGAAATGATTTATTACATCACACTCTGTAAATATATATATGCTTTAGCTTTTTTGCTCTGTAGATGTCATTCTTTTCAGATGTCAGCAGAGAGAATCTGGTCGACTTTTTTATTTTATTTCAGTTTTTACAGTTCACTATATCTGGCTGCCACAAAATCTACAAGAGCAATAAAAAATAAAGTGGAACTTTACATGGAAACTTTATTTTAGTGTTACAAATAACTGGTCTCCCTCACCTCATATATTCATGTGGATTCATGTAAATTAGATCAATACCCAGGGCACATAAATTCTGTGCTACACAACAGGCTGTCAGTACTGCACATTGCAACACCCCTCAGTGTGAACCCCCTGAATATCAGCCTGAGGTCTGAGCAGGTCACTTGATGTGTCTCTGATTTTAAAAAAATAAAATAAAATAAAGGCACACAGTATTATTAATAGGGCTATAACCTGATCAATGCCTGTACCTGTGCATTATGAACCTCCTGGGATCACCAGCAAGGAGCAATCCAGCCCCCAAAACTCACCAGTTCCTTCCAGAGCAGCTCCCTCAACACCAGCATTTGGGTTGTAACTGGAAGAATGGGAATTTGCAGTTTGGAAAAGGCATTAGGTTGGGAAAAGAAACTCTTAAGATCATCAGGGTCAATCATTATTGCCCCGTCGCTGCCACGTCCACAAGTGCCACATCTGAACATCCTTTGGACACTTCCACGATGGTGATTACACCACTTCCCCAGGCAGCCTGTTCCAATGCTCAACAGCCCTTTCAGGGAAGAAATTTTTCTTAACATGCAATTTAAACCTCCCCAGGAACACCTTGAGGCTGTTTCCTCTTGTCCTGTCGCTGGTTGATGGGAGAAGAAGCCAGTACCTCCCTGGCTACCACCTCATTTCAGGGAGCTGTAGAGTGATAAGGTCTCCCTTGAGCCTCCTTTTGTCCAGAATATACACCCCCAGCTCCAAACTCATATTTCCAAACCCTTCACCAGCCTTGTTACCCTTTTCTGGTCAAGCTCCAGCATCTCCAACATGCCTATGGCTACGACAGGCTTGTTCAGATCTGGTATTTCCTGCGAGTGGTTTGTGCCTCTATGCAGGTAACTCTTGTTCCTACTCATCCTCCTCCTATTTTTTCTTCCTAACACTTCTAAGTCCCTTTGGCAGATTTGCAGACGTGCTTGTTCCCTATGGATGACATTTATAATCATATCTATCTCAGATTTAAATCATGTATCACTGAGAGCTGGTCCACAGGCACATATTTCAGTCAGAAGCAGTGTTTGCACAGACCGACAAGGAAACATTGGATTTTTCATGTCCTGGTTTTTATGCTTGCATTTTAACCATAGTTGCTTGTGCAAGTATACACACTTCACACTGATACAGCTCAACATTCCCTGATTCAATTTTTCATGTTTCTTAAAACTCTGCTTTCATGCAAACCATACAGACATGAGAATATCTCTGAAAGAAGTCTCTGATCTCTTTAATAAAGCTGTCCAGGCAAATGCAAGAGTAAAAAGCCATTTAATTCTGTGGAAAAAAAAGGAGCCATACCATGTACATGATATTCAGCCTATGCACATTTATACTTCTACTCAATACTTAAATTCTGACATTTTTATATAAGCAAAAGGTAAATGTACCTTTGAAAGAAAGAATAATGTTTTCAAAATAGGAGATATGAATTCTGCTACCCAACGAAGAAAACACTAAATTCACAATAAATGCAGACAGATCTCACCCGGTGCCTTTTGTATTCTTTGAAGCTAAATTGCAATTCCAAAAATCATACAGACACTTATTTTTTCTGAGACTAAAAATTGACTAGACTTGAAGTGTCTGCTTAGGCAGCTGAACATTGGAGAAAAATATTACAACATAGCAGTAGAACTAAAATGTCTACATTAAGTTTAGCAGAGACATCACAAGAAAAATTGGGCCGCAAAATGAAGGTTCATTTCAGAAAACAAAGTTAAGAAGAAAGAAAAATTAGGCTTGAAATACATGGCAATATATCACAAACTCACACCTTTTACCCTGGATTTTTCAGCTGCAGAAGCTGGGGCATGAACAAGGGTTATTGAAAAAACTCTGAAAGTTCCTGTGAGATATGAAATCTCATTCTTCATCTAATTTAATTCATTGATAAACCCTAAGACTTTAGCTGAACCAATCAAATCAGTGAGAAGATGCTCCGTCTTCACAGAATGACAGGTTGGATTGAATTGTCATTGATCTGTGATTGGCCATGTTGGATGTTTCTAATTAATGGCCAGTCACAGTGAGCTGACTTGGAAAGAGAGTCTGAGCCACAAACCTTTGTTATCATTCTTTGCTATTCTACTCTTAGCTAGCCTTCTGATGAAATCCTTTCTTCCTATTCTTTTAGTATAGCTTTAATGTAATATATATCATAAAATAATAAATCAAGCCTTCTGAAACATGGAGTCAGATCCTCATCTCTTCCCTCATCCTGAGACCCCTGTGAACACCATCACACACTCCCTGTCCAGGCAGGGTCATCTGGAGCAGGTGACACAGGAGAACACCCAGGTGCATTTGAAATGTCTCCAGTGAGGGAGAATCCACACCTTCCCTGGGCAGCCTGTTCCAGTGCTCTGACATCCTCAATGCTCTCACACCTCATGCTGAGGTGGAACTGCTTGTGCTTTGGTTTATGGACATCCCACCACGTGTACTGACCAGCTGTGCTTCCTTTTTGTCTCACACACAAGAGGGAACTCTTGCACTCAGCACACACAGAAGCACAGAGTGGGTAAAGATCCTTGCACATGCCATGTTTATACCATAAAATATAATTTTCCCCCTTCCATTTAATTTACTAGTTTTATTGTTCTGCATAAAAGTTATACATAGAATATATTTTTAATAATAATTTTTTACACGTGTATTTCGCAGAGGCGAGAAGTAGAATGTCATATTTTTAAATTGAAAACATTCTAAACAAATACGAAACTTTTAACCACTAAAAACGCTATACACATCTCTGTGAAAAACATGCTAAAAACAAAAACAACAACAAAAAATTCCTCTTTTCCTCCTAACCAAAAAACGAATACCAAAGCTGGTCTGGCCCCTATCTCAACTAGGTCAGGTCGGGAAAACTCCAACATAAAACCAAACCCCTCTCCAATGAAAAAATTTAAAAAAATCAAAAATTATATGATATGTTATATCATTCACTTGAGATTAGGAAGATGTTAAGGGGAGAGGGTGTTTCATGACTCATGGGAGACAGAGAACATGTTATTTTTGTATAGGTGAAGAATATCCCCAACATGATTTTCTTAAAGAGTATTTCACCTTTAAAGGCAAGTTTTGGCTGCTCTTCTTTGAAAAATACACAAGTTTAATGCCGAGTCTTCAAGGTCTGATCCTTTGCTTGAGAATGTTACCACTGCATGGCTTATAGTGAACATTATCACTAAGTTTGGGTAAAAGGCTCAGAAAAATTAGAACACAAAGTTAACTTTTTACTTATAAAATATTAGTAAGTGAAGGGAATTCCACCTGGTTAAATATTCAAGAATCCTTAAGAAATGCTTTTTCCCAAGATTTCCTGTTTGATTTACTCATCAGTCTTACTTACCCAAATACTTAGCTCATAAAATAAAAAAGCAAATAACATTAAAAAAAATAAAAAATAAAAATTCAGAGGATTTAGGAGAATTACTTAAACTTTAGGTACACCTAGGGACTTTAGGTTACTTTGCAATTTTTCAAAACTATTCAATATGTTTCTTATTTTCATAGGTCCTTTGTATAACAATATCTTTCTAGGTGAACAGGCCTTTCCTTCTGGGATTTTCTGTTATTATGTCAATCATGTCCATTTTTCTTTCTTCCCATTCAATTTTTTTAAAGTGGTGTTGGTCGTTTTCAAATGTGTCATCTTGGTGGACCATTTCTCTATGAGGGAGCGAATCAATATTTCCCAATATTTTCTTTTCAGTTTCTTCAAGAAACTGTCATTTTGTGCAGTTGAGTACTGCACAAAATTATTTCCTCTTAATCATGTCATGTATCTATTAATAACCAAGACAGATAGGCAGAGCTGGACATAGATATATATGTGGAACTGGAAACACTTCTCAACTGGAAAGGCTTGTGAAAAAAAAAAAAACAAACAACTAAAAAAATCTAGTATCTATCAAAACCTACCTTCTTTGACTAATCAATAAACCGTTAGAAATATGATAAGTGTGTCAATTTTTAATAAAATTCACCAAACTAAGCAATACATTTTTGATCTACTAAGAAAAGTGACAACAAAATTGTTCACATCCACTAAACTTTGCCATTCTTTCTTCATTGAGTAATCAGTGGGCTATTTTTGTCATTTTCTAAATGACATGGAAATGGTAAGCTTATCATTTTATTACTAGATTTTTTTTTTTGTTTTGATTAGAAAACAGCAGCTCATTAGCTCCTCTTCCTGTGTATGTCCCCATCATCACTCTGAAGAATGCCAGCACTTGAAATAGGACAATTTTTTTTTTCCCCTAACTCAAGTGCATTTTGCCTTTGGACTTTACACAAAATTAATTATAATTTTCCCTTCTAATCTCTAGTACATCATTAGGACTCTGAGACTCAGAATCTGTTTTCTCTAACAAATGGCTAAATGCCAAACACCAGTGGCATTTTAAAATGGAACTGAGTAAATGCAGCAAAATACATTCTCCTTCCCTGGCATTCACCCCCTGTTTTATCCTTGTGTTTCTGAGGATGTCCTCTAGAATGACTTTACTTGCACTAACTTTTTCTCTGATTAAGAAAGAAGGAAGTATTTTAATAAAAGCAGAGATTTCTGCAAGGGGGAATATGGAAAAACTCAAGAGCATGCACAGACATAAAACATTAATCCAAGTGTTATGGTCAGCCAGTGATCACTTAGGATTCCCATCCCCAGTCTACTGTAACTTACACATCTGATTTTTTTCACCTTTTACAGATAATCCAACAGACATGAGCTCTGAAACATTCCCTCAGGGTAGCTCAGAATTACAGAAGGTATCAGAAAAGAATGACAAAGCTGAGGGGTCCTTACAGGGCTCTGTCTGCAGATATTTCTCTTTCATGAGCCACCACCTCAACACTGCTGCTTTGCGAAAAGCTGCATGAAGCTCTGATCCCTCAGCTGTTCCTTAAATCTTTTTTGGTCTCTCCTTTCTGGTGCTGGGAACTGAAGCAAGGAGGAAAAAATGGACTGTATAGAGAATTTAGCTCATGGGCCACAAACCTTGTTTGGATTTACAGCTAAGAACCTCGGTACACTGAAGGGGGGTGACGTGATGGAAGGCTCCAGAACTTCACAAAGTCTTTTCTTACACCGAGGAGCATAAATCTTCCTGCAGTTGCATCAAATCAAAAGGAAAGCTCCAGAGCATTCAGAAGGGCCCACCCCAGATGGTAAAACAGGGGAACATTTTAGCCAAGGACAGGGACCTAAAAGCTGACACAGCTCGTAGATTTGGATGAACATCTAACACGTATCGATCAGGCAAACGGACAAGCGCGCATCGTGCACGGCACTCAAAAAGCAATCGGGTTTAGAAGGGCCAAGGAATCTTTTAAGCAAATAATTACTTATAGAAGGAGTAAGCTTTTTTTCATCACTGTATTCCCCCCCAAAAGAATGCATAATCTGGCCAGGTATTGATTTGTTAGCAATGCCAAGGGATAAAGTCTTTAACACTCTTACAGAATTTCTATATGGCATCTGTTGACCCTCTGTGTTCTTTACTCTGGTTAATAGAATTAAAACACTGTGCAATTCAAATATACTGGAGGAATCAGAAAAGGTTAAGGGGGTTTGCTAGTAAGTAGTAAGGGATTTTTGTCATTTAATTTATCCAAGAAATCAAAATTGACATATTCAGAAGGAAATATCTGGGATGTTGAATACACAAAAGAAGGAAAGCATGAAGAACGAGTAAACAAGGTCTGAGGAAGTCACATAAATAGCAACTTGTCAATGACAATTAAAACCTAATTATTCCTGATAGCAGTACTGCTCTTCCTCAAGGGTATAAAGAGCACTTAGTTTGCATTTTAAACATGAGTTCAAATATAACTTCATACGGTCTGTAGGAATGAAGAAGGTGTAGATTATTCAGACCACTGATGAAAAATGCGAGCAGAGGGTAAAAATAATACATAGCCAAGTGTAAATTAAATGAGCTCAAGTGCCACCTTAGATTACACACTATGAAACCCTCTTCAAGTCAGCATGAATATAAGCCAAAGAAAAAAATACTTTGCCACAGATACATGCTTTGATCTAATTTTGATAATTAAAGACATTCAAAATTTGCATAAGCACACAATACACAATATATATGCATTTCCATTCAGAAATTTCCACCCAAATGGGGAAAAAAAAGGGTTTATTAAAGTTATTGTGGTAAACTAGAAAGCAGTTCTGAGCACAACACTCTCCTCTTAGATCACACTGATAAATGATCTCATTAACTTTAGTCTCAACAAGGTCAATTTAAATGATACCCAACAGCACCAAGATCTGCCTTATTAAAAGGACAGTGATAACCTAAAATAATGCTGTATTCATTAGAAAACTGTTTGTTTTGTTTGTTTGCTTTCAATTAGGAGAAACAGATTTATATTCCAGACAATTGTATTAAAACTGCTAGGTGCTATTTGTCTTTCATCGTCACACTTTTCCTTTATTATGTCCAACACACTGGAATTCCTGCTTGCTCTGTTGGTCCTGAACATTTTCAGACACAAAATATACAACTTAATTTCTATTTTTAAACAGTATGATTGAAATAAAGTATCTAAAAAATGCAGAGTAGAAAAAGAAGCATGCAATATTTGATTATTATCTACTTTACCCTCAACAAATCCCACTTGAGTTTATGTGACTATATTCAATGCCAAATGACCATGCTAATGTTTCTATTGTCCAGATTTTTTTTAAGAAAAATCTATGTTTTATTCTTTTATTTTTTTCAACACATTATATTCAGATCACTGACACAGAGGAGATTCACTTAATATTTCAAAAAACTGATAGGATCCAGATCCATAGATCACGAGGACCTATATATTTCAAACCCAAAAGATGAAGCTCTTAAAATTATTATTGATTACAAAATTTATATGAAAAACTTAATCACAGCCTTTAAGCCTCTCCAGAGTTTTTAATAGCAAACTGTCTGAGCTGCTAGAAACTTGACATACTTAGAGGAATCCCATTTTCAGGCATTTAGCTTGCAAACCAAGCTCTCCCCAAGGAGGCACAGAGGGGCTGCTCTCCCACGTGTGATGCCTCAGATGCAGCATCCAACTGGAATTTTCAGCAGACAAACAACATCTACTGTGCTTTCAAAGGAAAAGGTTGCTCCTCCACCTAACAAAAAAAAAACAACCCTATCTTTACCTCTGAAAAATGGCTCTGATGACAACTTTTTCCTTCATTATTATTGATTTGGGGTGGGGTAGAATGAATTTTTTTCACAGTTGGCTGTGTTTTATATTTTTGTCTTTGAGCTGGAGGCAGTGTTGGTAACACAAGGATGTTTTCCTCACTGCTGAGCAGAGCTCACACACAGCTAAGGCTTGTTCTGGTCATCACACAATCCTGACAACAAATGGGCTGGCCAGAATTTGGTCAAGAATTTGACAGGACAAGAATTTGGGAAGAATTTGGACAAGAATTTGGGAGGAGACACATCTTGAACAATTGATCCCAGCTGTGAGTCCTGCTTTTCTGCAGGTGGCTGAACATCTGTCTGTCCATGGGAATCACTGGATGAATCCCTTGTTTTATTTTGCCTGCAGACATTTGCTTTGCCTGTTAACTTGATCTCAGCCTGTGAGTTTTCTCGCTTCTGCCCTCTGATTCTCTGCCCCATCTCACTGAGATGGACTGAGCACTTGTCTGTGTAGGGCTGAGGTGCTTGGTGGGGTGACACCATGGCAGCTGTCACTCTTCCTGATGATTTTCTGATCCTCTTCTAGACCCTAGTAGGTCCTGGCCTGAAATCTATTTCAGGCTATCAATACAGAAATCTGTTCTGCATTTCTCTCGGTGTAGTAGTGTGGTGGTGCTCACAGGGGTCCCAGGACGAGGGAAGGGATGAGGATCTGACTCCGTGTTTCAGAAGGCTTGATTTATTATTTTATTATATATATTTTACATTAGAACTATACTAAAAGAATAGAAGAAATTATTTCATCAGAAGGCTAGCAGGCAAGAAGAAGAATGATAACAAAAGCTTGTGTCTGACCAAGAGTCCGAGACAGCTGGACTATGATTTGCAATAATTAAAAACAACCACATGAGACCAGTCCCAGATGCACCTGTTGCATTCCACAGCAGCAGATAATCAATGCTAATCAATGCATTTTGTTCCTGAGGCTTCTCAGCTTCTCAGGAGGAAAAAACCCTAAGGAAAGGATTTTTCATAAAAGATGTCTGCGACATAGTAGGAAGTATGCTGCCCTACAGTTTTTCTAAATATCTGAAAATATACAGGATAGATTCTGTTTAAAGTTAAAGTTAGCTGAAGTTAAAGTTCTTAAGTTAAAATTCTTAAAGTTAAAGAACTTAAAGAATTACACCACTACAAGTAAAACTGAGTGCTTGTGTTACTTACACTATCATGTTTCACAATTAACCATCATAATTAAAGCATCAGCCCTAAGGAAAAGGTGATTGTTTCTAGTGAGTCTTCTAGAATCATTTTTTTTTCCTGTCATTACATTATGTGATAAACATTGCAACTATCTCTTTGCTCTCCTGAATTGTTTATAATTTTCTGTGGTTGAAGAACCAAAGCTATGACTTACTCACATGTACGTGTCTTCCCAAAAAGTAAAAGTGTTTGACAGCAGAAAGGGGTTTCATTGCTAAATTTCATCTCAAATTCAAGAAAACCTTTTTTAGGCTTCAAAAATCAAGAGTATTTTAAAAATGGAACTTTCTTATTGAAAAGGCCAGGGTTTAAGCCATATTGAGTCACACAAAACTAGATCACAGCTTCAGATAGCTTCAGATCATAGCTTCAGATTTTGAAGCTATTCTCAAGTGCAATTTTACAGACACCTAAATGTTCACAAGCCATCAGGAAATACCCTTCAGAGCTCCCAAAATGTAGTATAATAGTAACTGGGCTTGGGTCAGCAGGTTGGAGATGCTGCTTCATGCTGTCATTTATGGCCTCTTTTGAGAGTGGACACTTGTGACTTGATGAAAGTTTTTGGTGGTGTCTGAATACTCATTTACATGAGAGAATAGAAGAGACTGTGGCACTCCAACACAGCCCCATTTTTGTCCTTTGCTGGCAAAACACATTTGATTGAAAGCAAGTATCGATCAAAATCAGATGTGAGACCAGGAAAAAATGAAATACAAATGACCAAATTGCATGTGTATTCTCAGACATGACAATATGGTATTTTCCTTTAAGATTCCAGTTGTTCAAATGCCTGGAAAAATGCTCCTTACTCATCCTGCTCCGTGTACCAAGTGTTAAACATGCTCTCCTTTTGCTGTGCATAGACACAGCAGGCTCCTCCACTGCTACCATTTAAACCCTTTTTTGCCTTAAAGAAGCATTCCTAAATGTCAGGCTTCCTTACATTGCCTGCTCCAGACAATCTGGCAGCCTCCTGTAGGAAAATCTCCATTCTGCATAAAAATCAACATTGCAAAAAAATCTATTTTATCCTTCACAAACCCATGCTGTTCCCCTGGATAGAAAGGAACCTCATCTGTCTTCCTGTCCCACCCTCCCTTCCCTCCAAAGCAGAGCAGTTCCACTGTTATAAAATAGAGTTCTATGGTATTCTGTGTGGGTCTTCAGAAAATACATTTTAATCAAGCAAAGACAAAGGTGAGCAGAGGAATAATATAATCATCAGTATAATAATAGAAGGAATAATGTAATCACTGGCAAAGTAAGAGAGTCCTTTAAATTTTTCATTTCGTGAAATTATTCTCCGTGATTTCTTTTTTAATAGATGGGAGATATATTTTACATTTGCCACTGACAAAGAGATCCAATTGGCTCGCCTTCTACTTGAATGACTTAATGCTGGCATTACTGTCTAGATTATTATTAAAGTCTGTGCTTTGATAGAAGCTAGATTGCCATTTTGTTATGTATTCTATCAATATATTGTACACACACATCTCATCTTGCTAGAACATGACTAATTAAGCTGAAATACAGGCATTTAATATATTATGTAATTAGCTGTGAAAGTCTCCAGTTATGATCAATAAGCAATTTGAGTAATCATTCATCTGTGCATTGAAATACAGTAAGAACAGAGATGATTTCAAGATCCTTTTCTACACACATCCTGCCGGGACAAGGCAGAGAGGTTCTTCCTTTCTGTAATGCTATTTTCAGCCTTCTACTACTTAATATGTTTATTAAACAACACAATAACTGACAATATAATAATGACTAGAAAGAAGCCAAGGTTAAAAATCACTAGATCTTCCTTCCCCATTGCCCTCCTCTTTCCTTCCTGTTGCATAATAAGTTACTGTTTATTTTTGCTCGTGAGAAAAAGCATCCACAAAACATGAGTCTGCATTCCTTTTGTACAGGAGGCTTTTTCTTAGGAAAGAGGAAGAATATGAAAAGTTGGTACAACTTCAGTTACTAATTCTAAAAGGATACTCATGAAAATAAGAACAAGCTTTTTAAAAATCCAAACTAAAATAAATGGAACGGCCCCAGATAGCAAAAATCAAAGCTATGCACCTTTCTGTACCTAACAGTGAGTCAGCTGGTGAGTTCAAGTACTAGATCAAGATGCTATAGGTGTAAACTTTTTTTAAAAAATATTTTTAAAGTGCATTTAAAAATATAAAATGTATAAAAAATAAATGTATAAAAATTTTTTTTTAATATTTTTTTTAAAGTCCATTTAGTTAACTCTATAACCCACGAAATGTTCTGAAATCTTTGTCTAGTTCTTAGCTCTTCAGGCTTGCTTACTTTCCCTTTCCTCATTAAAACTGCAGGGGGCTGGCACCTTCCTTATGTCTTTGAGTTCTTACTCAAACTATTGTGAAAAAGAAACTCCTTTTGAGAAAGCAGAGGGTTTGTCTGATAGCAGTCAGTCCTGGAATCTTATTCTTCTGTGCTAGACAGGTGAAAAAAGATTAAATGCGGTTAATTCGACAAAAATAGAACGCGGGAGTTTTTTTAGAAATCTTTGGTCTTTAGGATTATGAAGTTGGCATAATCATGTTTGGTGTAAAACAATTAATTTAGGCTAGATTTTGAGCTGCGAAAGAAATATATCATCAATGATGTACTAAAACCATCTGAAACAAGGTAAGTCCATCTTTATCTGATCACTGGTGTCAAGATCATTCAGGCAAATTCAAATTATACGCAGTAAATGATCTAGGAGAGTCTGTTCTTCAGATAGTATCTTTGAAGGAATTAAGCTGATGAAGTAAGTCCTGGACAGCTTTAAAGCCAACCTCCTTTTCGCAGTGATTCGGAGACTGATATTTGGGAAATTAATGATTAATTTTCTGACTTAAAACATTTGTGGCTCATTTTTCTACGAGGATAAGTAAATTATGGATGCAGATCTTTGCATACATGTGCCATACACAACAGAAGTGCTCAAGCTGTCAAGAAGGAAATGTATCTGCACATTTTACATTTTAGAACCATCATACAGAAGAGGTTTATTAAGAGTAAAAGATTAATGGCCTGACAGTAGAGAATTGTTCCCTTTAATATTGTATGTTTTGGAACACTTTACACAACCCAGTTACAAAAGTGTTAAATGATAGGAGCAACATCATTTTCCTCTGGGAGATTATCCCTCATATTTAACTGACAGGAATTGCTTTTGCCCTCACATTAAACCTATTTTCCCTCCTCTTCTTAAGTATACTGAGTTTTTAGTGTCTGCATCTTGAAAAAAAAACCACATTTTCCATCTGTCATTTTATACACTTTCAAGAGTTGAAGCCTCTTTCTGTATTTCTCCTTTATTGCTGTTTGCTCCTATTGTGCAAATTTAATACCAGACCTCTGTGAATGTCACGATGGTAACTTCATTTTTGGTAGCATGTCACTGTGATCTGGATGATCCAGGCACCAAAAGCTGTTTTACCTCTGTATTCCTTCAGAGATTAGAGTGAAGAAAAAAAAAAATAAAAAGAAAAGCTCTATGTTTGGTTATTAGTACTTCTTCACTGCTTTTTGTTGTTGTTGTTGTTGCTCTTTAAGAGAAGGAGGATGTTTGTTTTCAACTGAGTAAAAAAAATAAAGTGTTTTTCTGTAATGTTTTCATCATCTTTAATTACTTCCATTACTCTGCAACAGAAACAAAAGTCTTCTTTCTTTGAATAAATTTATCAAAGTTGGTTGTTTTTTGGTTTCTTTTTTTTAATATTATTTGATTACTCCTCAAGTTTGTTTTTTTTTTTTTTCCTGTTTCCTTTTTGAATTTGAACTCTTAATTTCTATGTTTTCCTGTTGCACTTCTCATTAGAGTATTTGAGGCAAGACATGTGGAACACTTTGCTCTCTTGTTCTCTATATATTGTCACTTACCTAGAAGGGGTTTTGACTTTCTTCCATCTGCCTCATCCACGCAGGGATGCTGCAGAGGATATAAAAACCAGTTAGAAATGAAACAACCCAAACCAACAAAATTCTGCTTTTTCTGGGGAAAGTTAATGTTTGGTAAACTGGATTTCAATTCATAGCACACTAGTTCTCACTTGATAGTTCACACAAGAAGACCAGAATAGGACCCAAAACAAAAGTTAGTAGAGACCTCCCGAGTAAATTTATTCCTGAATATAGGAGCAGCCAGGCTTAGAGGCTATGTGTCCATGATTTGCATGGATTTTTTTCAGTGTAACAAGTATTAGCTCATCTCTGGAAGTGTGAATCCAGAGAGAGGTGGTGTGCCAGACTTGACGAGCTTGCAGACCTTAAGCCTAAAAATTTTCTGTAGCTGTCAGTGCAGATGGGGAAACCAGTCAATATTCACTGCAGCTCTGTGGTCTTGTACTATATTTTTAATTGAAATGAAATCTTATGGTTCATGGCTTAAACATGGTTTTGATGGACTTTTACAGGCAATAGTGTACAAAGAAGCTGTGACCACCCAAGCCCTGAATATAACTCCCGACTGGAACCTTGGACTGGGACTTGAGACACCCAAGGGAGCTTGAGGCAAGATAAAGGTGACACTATTGTGTCACAGACATCTTTTATGAAAAATCCTTTCCTTGGGATTTTTCCTCCTGAGAAGCTGAGAGGCCTCAGGAACAAAATGTAGACATTGATTATCTGCTGCTGTGGAATGCAACAGGTGCATCTGGGATTGGCCCATGTTGGATGTTTCTAACTAATGGCCAATCACAGCCCAGCTGGCTCAGACCCTCTGTCCGAGCCACAAACCTTTGTTATCATTCTTTCTTTTTCTATTCTTAGCCAGCCTTCTGAGGAAATCCTTTCTTCTATTCTTTTAGTATAGTTTTAATGTAATATATATAATAAAATAATAAATCAAGCCTTCTGAAACATGGAGTCAGATCCTCATCTCTTCCCTCAACCTGAGAACCCCTGTGAACACAGTCACAGTCAGGGTGTACATAGTGATGATATTTTCAACTTAATCTTTCTTTCTCTATTTTTTCCCATTTTTTTTTTTCTCTTTCTATCTCTCTCTCTCTTCCTTTTACCATTAAATAAAATCCATACTATTAACTTAGGCATATGGTCTCATTTGGAGCTTTATTCTGTTAGAGTCATCTCTCTAACAATTTTAATAACAGGATCATTACAACCACTACAATTATTTCACCCTGTGCTCTATCACAGCATAACTTCCTGGAGCAGACAATCCTTACCAGCTTACAATGTGAAAAAACTGATTTATAGCTGCCATAGAAACCAACCTCTGTATAATAATATATGCATAGGGGGATATAACCTTGGCCTGTGTGCGCAGAGCAGTCATTCAAAGAAACAGCAAGCTGCCTGTCTGGGTATGTGCTGATGCCAAAGGAGGAATTTGATGGATACAATTCCCCTGCAACATATCCACAGCCTTCTGCTTCCCTCTAGGAGCCAGTGGCACTGAGACACTCCTTGCTCCCATGGCCTCATAACCATCTCATCTCTGTGAAAAGTGCAGGGCACAGATTTCCATCTGTTTTAAAGGCAAAAGCAGAGAGCTGCAAACCCAAGGTGACGCCGGCCGGGGTCTGTGTACAAATCACAAACGGGATGGGGCTGCTGTGGAACTGCCTTGATCTGTTTTATTTTCCAGCATCAGCCTCATCCCATGGGTATGACAATGGGAAGATGCCACCAGCTCACATCCCAGGCAGCAGACCAAGAATTTAATGTTACAACTCACTTTATAAGTTTTCTGACCAATCCCACAAAGCAAAAGCACATTGACAGTAGTTCTATCCAACCACTATAAGCACAGGTACCTTTGGTTAAACAATGCTTGCTTATTTCCAATACAATACCTGCTTGTGAGCCTTAAAACACAATGCACAGAGCTCCATTCTTAAGCTTCAACCTTCCTAATATCTTGCTAGATAAACTTTTCTGTAGCTTCGAGAGTTATTCTAGACAAGCATTAATACACAGACCATTGTTCTATTTGTCCTTGCTTTTCTACAGTTTAAATAATTTTTCTGCTGACCAATCTCATGGCTGCTGCTTAGCTCTAATCACAGTTCTGCTGTCTCTGGGGCCTGCATTTTGCAGCTTTCCCAAAACCCTCTGATTTTGTGGATTCCCACACCAAGGGACTCTACTGCTGTTTTAGGCTTTTCAGGGCAGTTGTTACCTCTGAATTATGTTTGCATGAGGTTGTATTTCTAAACTTAGCAGCAAGCATGGTGATTGTTTTTCTTGCCTCTTCATTGTCTTGCAGCAAGGTGGATAGATAGAGACTCCTTTACCAGACAGGAGTACTGACTACTCTGAGTAAGGCAATTTATTTTATCAAGTCCCACTGTACTAATATTGTTCTGGTCTGTAAATGACAACTGGACATTTCCCACCCAATTCCATTAACTGGCATTCTGCAGTGTTCAGGTTAAACATTGTCCATCTATTCTGGTCCCCCAATACAGAGGATTTTTACTTTGAGAGTCTTTTAAGTCTTGTCATTACAGGAGGCAGCAAAAAAATTTGAAGTTGCCAGTTTCCAGCAATTTTGAAGAAAAAAACCCTCAGGCAAATTTCTAGCTAAAATCTTATCATAATAATATTTTTAGTAAACTTTAATTTTTATATATATTTCTAGTAAACTTTATATTTTTATATAACTGTCTGACAAAGCATCCAGCCATCCTAAAGACGGGCAGATTTCCCATCACTCACAAAACTGCCTTCAACTCCACTTCCTCTTTCATCTGATGATCTTTGCAGGACCAGTCTGAATCTCCTCCTAACATACAAAAAAAAAACCAAGCCCAAAACAAACAAACAACCAAAAAAAAAAATCCCAAAACACCCAACAAAACAAACCAAAACAAAAAAACAAAAACAAAAAAAAAAAAACAAACCAAAACAAAAAATACCCAAAAAACAAACAAACAAACAAACAAACAAAAACCACAAAAAAAAAAAACAACAAACAAACAAAAAACAACAACAACAACAAAAATCCCCCCAAAACCCCCAAAACCGATGATGCCAGCATTTACATCCTGGAAATTTACAATTCTCATTTTTAATCAGTAAATTTAAGCTTTATGTAGGGAACATTAGCATACTAAACATGAGAAGGGAGCTAATGCCATTACTATCACTAAAATAGTGCCCCATGGTTGGATTGCCTTGTAGAAAGAGCATTGTATGCTTTTCAAAGACTTACAAGTAAAATTTGTAGATTTGAAAACAGTACTGATGAAATAAAATATTTGTAGAAATTTGATTTTTTCACTGCTTGAAGCGCTAAAAAATTGAGTTTTAGTTTCAAAATATTTTTATCTAATGACTCAAAATAGGAATAATGTGGAAATGAGTAAAAAAAACTTCCCCTTTTTATGGTGAGTATCAGAACACCAATTCCTTTTGTTCTTAAAAAAAAATACAAATTTAAGTAGAATGCTTATGGTAGGCCTCTTGATACACAGATTTTCTTGTTACAGGAAGACCTGGGGAAAGTTCCTTGTAACAGGTAAAATATTTCAAGAAGAAAAGAAAAAAAATTCAAGATAAAAAAGAAAAAAAGAAAAAAAAAATCAAGAAAAAAGATATTTTTTGTATAACTCAAAGGATCATAGAATAGCTAAGGTTGGAAGTGACCTCTGGAGGGCATCTTGGCCAACCCCTCAGCTCAAGCAGGATTTTCTGGAGCTGCTTTCCCAGGACTTTGTCCAGGTGGCTTCTGAATATCTCCAGGGAAGAAAACTCCACAGACTGGGGAACCTGTGCCATAGCTCAGTCACCCTCACAGTGAAGAAGTCTTGCTCTGACATTGGTTGCAAACCATATTTTTCATAAAAATTCCAGTTTTTCAATGTTTTTATAAGACATTGATTTATAGTCTTCATAGGCTTCACACTAACCTGGGGTTCCTTTGGGTAAGCAAAAAAAAATTAATCAAAAAGCTGTATTTTTTGTGGTTAAGAAGTAATTAATATTTTATCCTAAAAAGTTTTAGTTTTATTTCATATCTATTCTAATAACAGTTACTGCTTACTATTTTTAACAGTTCCAAACTTAAAACATGCATAAATTTTTGTGAAAGGCCTTCAATATTCATTATGATAACAAGCAAGTTTGTAAAAAGATTGGAACTGTGCAATAGCAGGGATTTCAAACTCCACAGACATTATTTGCTATTCATTGTATCCTTTAAAATGACAGATAATTTTTAGTTGGATTTAGAAGTAGCAAAAATCAGAGGAGTATAAACTCCATCAGTTTTGAGCTGTAAGAGCTGACTTTTCTTCAGCAATCATAAATTCTGAAAAATTACTTCGTTTGTTCCATGTTTCTGGTTGTAGCCAAGCATCAGAGGCTTGCACTTTATTCATCAATAACAATAAAACAAATAAATCCCCTACAAACAGAACACAAAACCTGACCTGTCCTTACTGACAGGGTTGAAAAACTGTCCCTCTATGTTGATAATTTTGAGTTTCAACATAAACAGTTAGGATGTAAGATGTCACTCCTATTATCATTAATAAAGTTTTGGGGTTTTTAAAGAGATACTTAGCAGAATGCAACATGTATGATCCCAGAGCTTTTCCTTAAACAAATAATTAAAAGAAAGGGTAGAGCACAAATATCTCCAATCAAAATTGATATTCAGGGATAATAAATCCCATCATATCAATTTAGTATGTATGAATTTAGCATCAGTTTAGGATCATTTAGCATCCCATGCCAAGAAAAGGTGGAACTGTAAATGTTTATTGACGCTGGCCAGGGGCTCTGTACAGATCACAAACAGGACAGGGCTGCTGTGGAACTGCCTCGAGCTGTTTTATTTTCCAGCATCAGTCTCATTCCATGGTTATGACAATGGGAAGATGCCACCAGCTCACATCCCAGGCAGCAGACCAAGAACTCAATGTTACAACTCACTTTATAAGGTTTTTGACCAATCCCACAAAGCAAAAGCACATTGACAGTAGTTCTATCCAGCCACTATAAGCACAGGTACCTTTGGTTAAACAATGCTTGCTTATTTCAAATACAATACCTGCTTGTAAGCCTTAAAACACAATGCACAGAGCTCCATTATTAAGCTTCAACCTTCCTAATATCTTGCTAGATAAACTTTTCTGTAGCTTAGGGAGTTATTCTAGACAAGCATTAATACACAGACCATTGCTCTATTTGTCCTTGCTTTTCTACAGTTTAAATAATTTTTCTGCTGACCAATCTCATGGCTGCTGCTTAGCTCTAATCACAGTTCTGCTGTCTCTGGGGCCTGCCTTCTGCAGCTTTCCCAAAACCCTCTGATTTTGTGGATTCCCACATTCATGAGCTGGAACTTCTCCATGAAGAGTGGGCGTCAGCTGTTTAAAACGAGACAAATTGGGAAGGCTCTGTTCCGCCCTTGATGTGTGCACAGACGTTAACTTCAATTAGTGTCATTAATCATGAGGAGGACCAGCTCCCAGGCCCACCATGGTGTGATGTGGGTGTCCCATCAGGTGTCCCCTGCTCTGAGGGCAGACACACCCTGGCACTGACAGTGACATTGCCGCGCTCTGAGCCCCGTCAGGGCCGTAGGCTTGGCTGAGAGACAGCTGACAGCCACGACAGCACATCAATTATTGCCATCCTGCCACCTCCTGGAACACACAGGGGCTCATTCCTTGTCATGTCACTGCTGGAACTCATTAAGTGCTCTGTGTTTAAAGCCCTTGCTTTTCTTGAGAAAATGCAATTAATGTAATTGCGGCAGATGCAAAGGATTGGGTTGGGCAGGGATGGTGCCTGCAAGGGCTCTGTGGTTGAGGCTACAGCACCCCAACCAGCAGTTTGGGAGAATCCCCCCAGAAAGCAGCTTCTGCAATTCACCCCTTGCTGAATCCAAATGGAAATTTAAGGATATACCTTTGTCGCAGACATATTCTATGAAAAATCTTTTCTTTAGGATTTTTCCTCCTGAGAAGCCTCAGGAACAAAATGCAAACATTGATTATCTGCTGCTGTGGAATGCAACAGGTGCATCTGGGATTGGTCTCATAGAGTTTCTAATTAATGGCCAATCATAGTCAGCTAGCTAAGACTCTCTGTCCGAGCCACAAACCTTTGTTATCATTCCTTCCTATTCTATTCTTAGCTAGCCTTGTGAGGAAATCCTTTCTTCCATTATTTTAGTATAGTTTTAATGTAATATATAATCATAAAATAATAAATCAAGCCTTCTGGAACATGGAGTCAGATCCTCGTCTCTTCTCTCATCATAAGACCCCTGTGAACACCGTCACACACCTTGACTTTCAAAGCCTTCTGTAAATAAATGTGAGAAGCAGATATTTAAAAAGAATTTTGCTTTCTTGCGTGAGGCCAAGTTCTAAATCTGTGTGAAAACTCCAGCTGTGCCTGGGCAGGAATTTGGAGCCCAGCTCATGCAGTTTTTTCACGAACATGACTGGACTGCTGGGATACATTCCTTGAGCTTTTTTGTGGCATCAGCCTCATTACATGGTTGAGACAATTGAAAGAGGGCAACAGCTCACGTACAGCCAGCAGCAGCCAAAGATTTCTTCGTTACAGAGCATTTTAAAAACTTTCTAGCCAGTAGCATATTGCTAAAGCTTACAAACAATTGTTCTAAGCAATCACTAAAAGTACACGTACACCTGCTTCACACAATGCTTGCTTGCATGCCTTCTATTAACACTACTTCATTATTAAATTAAAATCTTCTACTATCTTGCTAAACATATTTTTCTGCAGTTTTAAGGTCTATCTTAGCCAAACCTCAAACTCAAGCTATTGTTTCATGTCCTTGCTTGCTGTACTATTGCAACTTTTTCTACTTTCAGAGTTTGCAGCAGCACCTGGTTCTAATTTCTCTGCTCTTTCTGTTTCTAAGGCCTGCTTTCCCAGCTCTCTGAAAGTCTTCTTACCTTTACTATTCCTCACAATTCCCCCACTTGGTACAACTAAAAGAAACTCTCTTAACTTGGTCACTCATTAACTACCTTGTGTTACTCTACTATTATATCTATTTATTTTTTTTTGTTTGAGGCTCCTTATTCTTACTTTTACTATTTCCCACCAACCACATCTCAATCTGACTGGGGCATCCAGGAGGCAAATGGAATCCAAAGCTCCATTTTTGCTCCCCTGGCTGATAGTGACAGTTTTAAAATGTGCAAACCCTACTCCCATACTCTTTTGTTTCTCACAAAAGAAAATGGGTGCTTTAAGACCTTTACCCTGAGTATTTCATTATTACTTTCCTTTCTGGAATACAATTTCCATCATTATTCAAGGATCCAATCTAGAATTGGAAAGAAAATGATGCCACAAGTCAATTCCTTTTGTTCACTGGTGTGATTTCTCAGACATTAAATCCCAGCGAGCATGGAAACTGGAAGTGGCGTAAAGACAAAAAAATCCCAACATACTTAGAATGCATTAAAAATACAAACAGAACATTTTCTTAACTCCTATAGTTATTAGAGGTTGGAAAAATGAACCTCAGAGAATCACCTGATAAAAAGCATTTAAAAATTGCCTGTCTTGTAATAGGACACTCTACTTAAATTTTCTTTTTTGTTTTCCCTAATGTTTTTGATGATTCTTGAGACTCTCATTTCATCATTAGCATTATTTTTCACAATAAAACATACATACTGTAGCATTAATTCCAGAATGAAACATCATAAAACCTTCAATACTCCTAGTTTTGCTTCTGTAGCTAAAAATCATATGGAAAAAAGGATTTGTTGTAACTTAGAGTGAAAAAAGTTTTGTTTCTTTTTTTTTTTCTGGTGTAATCTAAACATATTTTTCTAGCTTATGCAGTGAGACTAATTTTTCTTAAATTTAGCCTAATTAAATTTAATAATTTTTTTGAAAGTTTTAAAATTTGGAGATTTTCACTTCAAAACTTGTATTGACTGTTTTTAATTCTACGTATTTAAGCAGCCTATATTAAACAGTATGAAAATGTATCTTCCATGTTAGAAAAAAATGCAACTTATTTTGCATGCTACTTGTATTTTTGTCCCACATACTGAGTAAAATATTTGATTAAAAGGAAACATTCATGAACTCATGTGGTAAATAAATATAATTTAAAATCCTTTCTAAAGCAAATTAATGATACTTATTGATATTGTTAGTATATAGATACTGGGTGCTTTTGAAATGTGTAACTTCCAAAAATATTGTAGAAGCAGAATTTAAAAAAAAAATAATCTTTATCATCTCTATGGAACTTTTCTGGTTTGCTCTTATGTGATCTCGCGACAATTTTGATGTTGGTGTTTTTTTGTAAAATACTTGATTAAAATGATACAAAACATGTACTAAGCTTTCCTCATTATTTTAGAGTTGAGGGTGACTAGAAACCTATTCAGGATGTTAAGTGCTTCAAAACACCCTCCTTATCTCTAAAAAGTTTTTCTTTTGTCAGCCCTAAAAACTAAAGCATGAGATCTGTATCTCACAATGGGTTCTTTCTTTTTCAAGCTTCATCAATCCTGGTAATAAAAGAAAACTTGGAATTCACTTTTACTTACTTGGGGGTAGGTTCACTCCTTTTTTTTTTTCTTTTTTTTTTTGTGTGTGTGTGTTTATTTTTTTTTTCTATATTTTGATATTTCTATATCAAACACTCTGATACTATTTGCTGAATGGTTCTGGGGTTCAGAGTGACACAAGCCCAACAGACACAGAATGCTTTTGATGGAACTGCTTTATGAAGAATTCCACAGGAAAAAGAAAGGGTGGAATTTCTAAATTTCTTTCAAAATACTCATTCTCAAGGTTTAATTTTTCTCTTTTTTTTTTTTTTGTTGTTGTTAAATTTACATTCATAAGGAGGCTTGAAGTAAGCTTGCTAATTTGAAATGGTGCTTGTATGAAAGGGTTTTAGCAAGCTATATTTAATTTCCTTTTTATTTCATTGAACACATTGAAATAAGGTAAGACTGAAATGACCAAGGAACATCTACAGCTGTCCCTATTTTTTGTGGAAATTCAATCTAATATCAGTCCCTCCCTAAGTAGTCACTCTGTCTTGAACAGAAGTTCTTCATCCATTTGACATAAAGTTTTAGGGTACCTGAAACATGTAACTTTGCATTAATTACTATCTCACAAATATTTATAGATAACTGAAATTTCCATCTGAAAAAGCCACACCGAAATGATACTTGCAGCTCTGATTTTATAAGGTCTTTTTTTCTCAGCAAAGTGCATTATTAGGGAATGAAGATAAGAAAGTAATCAAAATTTGTGATCTTAAGCTGCACAAGGATTCTTAAAAGACTGAAATCTCAGCAAAACCAGCAGGAAAACTTGTGCTTCAAATAGTTATGAAATTCAAGAGGTATCCTGGATCCCTCCAAAAGGCATATGATGTGATACATTGCCCACATCACTTCTGCCCACAGACTCTGCCTGCTCCCCTGTTACGACCTTGCAGATCTCCCACCCCTTCCACATGGCTCCTCTGAGAGCTCCAGCTGGCTTTCACCAGCTCCCAGCAGGGAAAATTGTGTTTACTTGCTTTATCTCACCAAACAGAGGCAAGGGGCTGAGGCTCAGGAAAGCTGGCTATGCAAGGAACCACTTGAATTCGGCTGGAAAAGGTCAGCAATGATTTTGAAAAGCAAACGTGGAGGAGCGAACAGCTGACTCCTTTCTGATTGGCATTTTTAAGTGTCAGGCAGATACTGCATGCAGCACAAAAGGCAGATCTAGAACAAGCTCATCCAATTTCCATGAAAAAATAAAAGCACTCGATAGTTTAAATACAGCAAATGGTTTCAGACAAGATCCTGATGGATGGCGGGTAAGAGGAGATGACCATCCTGCCATGATGCCTGCACACTAATCTCACTA
This sequence comes from Passerina amoena, assembly GCA_013401095.1. Lineage (NCBI taxonomy): Eukaryota > Metazoa > Chordata > Aves > Passeriformes > Cardinalidae > Passerina > Passerina amoena. The sequence continues at coordinate 17,716 of WBNP01000591.1, read as the reverse complement.
ATTAGTGACTAATTCCCATTGGCTCCCACAAGTGGAAACATTGTGAAACACATAGAAAATACGTAAGCACAAGAGAAAACCTTCTCAAAGTAAGTCTATGTGGCATTAGATCTTTCTACTTACAGGTAACTGTGCTAGTTTTGTGTCAAAGTTTTCATACCAACAGCTGCTTCATTCCACCATTGTCGCTGTCGTATTTTCCAAAAAATCCCTTCGCCAGGATTTCTTCTCCTGGGAAGCTGAGAAGCCTCAGAGAAGAATGAAAACAATAATTATCTCATTGCTTCTCCTGTGTTTGCTGCTTTGGAATGTGGTCTGGAGATTATTTACCAAGAGGTGCATGTTTGATTGGTTTCCTGTGAATTGTTTTTACTTAATGACCAATCACCATCAACTGTGTTGGACTCTGAGGAGTCACGAGTTTTTCATTATCATTCTTGTTATATATCTTTTTGCTATTTTTCAGTATAGTTTTTGTATAGCAGTCTTTTAATGTAATATAATATCATAAAATAATAAATCAGCCTTCTGAGAACACGGAGTCAGATTCCTCATCTCCCACCTTGTCCTGGGGACCTCACAAACTCAACTTACCATCTAATCACATCCCTAAATTGTGAAGACGCATCTTTCAAATCTTGAGGTTGTACTGGGGGATGGCCCAGCTGAGAGATGGTACATTAGAAGTTTTTTGTAGAACAGATTTTTAAAGTTTTTTTCTTTTTTTAACAGATTAAATGTGTCAATTATTACACAGGAAAATTTTGTAAGAGTCCACATGTGAAATGATTAGAGCATTTACCACTAATTAGTCTAATGGCACCTACTGTTAAATATTTATAATCACTAAGAAGGCTGAACTATCAATAGCAATGTGATTGAGATTCATGGAATTCAGAGTCTAGAAATTAAGAACATTTTCTATCAAAATTAGGTACTCTAGGGATATAGATAAAAAATAAAGAATTAAGCAGGGAAAGGAAATAAAAAATGATGATTAGGAAGACTGAGAGTAATTTCACTTTGTAATCTGGTATTACCTATAAGAAGGTGAACCTAGAAAGCAATTTTTAAGAGTATCTAAAAGCTTAAGCACCTTGTAAAGAAGTAAAAAAAATCAAGTAAAAGGGTCACAAGTGATAGTCCTTTACTATCAAGAAAACTGACCTTTCTTTGAAAAACCCTTACACAAATACTTAGATTCCAATGGGATTTCAAAGGTGACGAGGAAAAAAAAGGGCACAAGTCAACTTAAAAGTTCTGAAAATTGATGTCATCATAACTATTCTATATCAATTAATTTCATACCAAACACATTCAAGATCATTTAAGATTAACCACCTGCTGTTGGGATTCAAAACCACATTTTGAATATTCAATTCCATCTTCATTCATTGAACACAGTTTCAAAGGTTAACTGTCCTGAGAACAAAAGTCTTTGCTGATGCATTTGGATAGGTTAATGCTAGAAAGAAAAAAATATGCACACAGTAATTACACATTTATGGATGTAAACAAATCCCAGTGGCACCCCAGCACCTGGGAGGGGATAACACAGACTCTTCACAAGCTGAGTTTGTCCCCATTGCCTGCCACTGAGTACCAATAAAAAGAGCCTGGCTCCACACCCTTACCAGGCACATCCAAATTAGCTTTTTGAGCAGCTTCAGATTCATACCAAAAGAGGAAATACCCTGTATCATTTTCTATGACATGACACGCCCTGATGTCTACTGTCTTCAATAACTAACATCACAACCTTTTATATTTCTCAAGACCAGAGGCAAAATCAAAGAAAAAAAAAAAACAAAAAAAAAACCAAAAAATGTTTACTGGTAATGTTTCTTCAGCTTAAAAAAGCTTTATTATAAAATGTAATTTATAATCATGACTTTTTTTTTTTTTTAGTGTACGTATTGCAATGTGCCTAATTCCACATTTGCATGTAGAAACTCAAGGCAAGTACTTGGAATGGCTGTTTTTCAATGTCTGTGTTTCATGTAGCATTTTAATCTACTTAATAAACACTGACATATTGAAAAAACAGGCCACCTAACTTCTTTGTAAGAGTTATGCTCTTACAAAACAAAAATCTTTTGGTTTAGTTTTCCTGCAGTGTTTCTCAGAAAAGCTTAGTATCCCTTCTAAAATTCGCCATGGTCGGTGGCATTGCAAATAAGCTCATTAATGCATTTTGCATTCTCAAGTATTACATTTGTTCAACAGATTTAAAAATATGTAACTCCACATGCTCATTATCTTCATCAGTTTGGTTAGGAGGTTGTCAACCTTGTCAATTATATTACCTCAGTGACTTCCCTTTTATTTTTCCTCCCGTATTTTCTAAGCTCTGATCATGAGCTGCAAAGATTTTTTCTATAGCCTCACTTTGTCTTCAAATAGCCTTGTTTGAAAGAATCTCCCCTTTAATTTTTCATCAGACTTTGTAGTGCACAGGTAGTATATCTTTATTATTCCTGTGTTGCTTTCCATCTTTTATGGATTCAATTTTCACTATGTATTATATTCTGCAGACCTATTGTCCTTTTCACCTCCTCAGTTCATCCTTCTATTCTGTCTTTTTTTTTACCTATAAGCCCCTTCTCCCTTACTGTGACCTTTGCCAGTCTTTTGAAATCTCCTCTGTATGTGCCTGTCCTTCAAGTCACACTGTTACCCTTCAAACAATTTTGCTGACTGCAGCCTGGACCTCTGTTTGAAGACTTTATTCTAAACTACTTTTCAGACATATTTTAATTGAAGACAGCCCAGGAAAAAAAATAAATCAAGTATCTTTTAATCTGAGAACCTACCAAACCAGGGAAACGATCCCATGCCGTTCAGGGCTCTGATTACTGCCAAAGAAATGTGGCTTTCTCTGAAGAGTTTCAATAGTCAGACGGCAAAAGTGCTGAACTTCACTGGAAAGAACACTGGAGAGCGAAAAAATGAGGATATTCAAGTAACTTACTTAAAATATAACTATTTAATCAATGTTCCACTTCATATTTTCACATGATCCTAGCTGAAGATTTTCAATCAGTTCTGTAAAACCTGTGTGTAGCCTCACTGATGAAGAGATGGAATAATGTGTTTAGTACTTTAGCTCTACTCGCTGCCACATGCAGATTAAGCAAGTTTGATCTTTAAGCTTTGATTCTGTCAGAGAACTTTACAGGTAGTTAAGCAATAAGTGTGACTGCATTTTATGGGGTATAATGCCATTTTCTGGGACACTATGCTGACCTGGTGTTCACCAAATGCTCGCAAATGAGCAAACCTTCTCAAAAGCTGCAGCCATGTTCTGTCACTTCCAATTTTCATTTCATGCTCATCACTGCAATTTGAACTGTGAAAACTTACAGATCAAATACTGAAAAAGGAACGTGCTGTGTCCCCAGGAGCAGCCTGGCATGTCCTATTTCCTCTTGGTATTCTCCCACTTGCTGAAAAATATCATAATTTCCACGTGCAAAATATTGTACATGCCTTCATACCTCAGGTGTTTGGCTTTGACTGGATTTGCTCCTTCCTCATCCTCTTATGGTACAAGCCTGATCTAGCATCAAATGAATAAAGCATTGGAATCAGGAAATAGAAAATGGACTGGAAATTTTAGAGGATACACAACATTGGTCTAATACAAATCTAAAGAGAAAACACATTTAATAATAACTGTTTCATTGCTATAGCTGATGATGTTATAATAAAAGATACGACTCACAAACGTTCATTTGCCCAGTACACCAACAGTACATAAGCTAAAGTCATCTGAATCAGTAAAGAAACTCAATTTCCTTCCTTAGTTTTCAGGTTTTGGACTTGCCCTTTTGCTAATTTTTGTCCTTTTCCACTCCTTTTCAATTTGGGAATTGTTTCCTTGTAATTAAGAGCTATGTGCATAAATCCGTGACTCTTGCACATTTTTAGCCCCTCTTACCCAGAATTTGTAGGAAGCTCCAGTCTGGTGACACAGGAGCTGGCAATAGTTGGAACTAGACTTTTGTAATTTATAAAAAGCTGTTCCATTTTATGGAGTAGGGGCAGGAACTTTTCTGATACAATAAAAGCAATACCAGATAAGCACCTTGTTATGTCCTTATGGATTCAATTTTAGGGTATGACTAAAAGGAATGATAAATTACAAATGAACAGCTAACATATTCTTAACTTACAGTTATTGTAACATATTTGTTTGAAGCATTAATTGTCAAAAACAATGACATGGCATAACTGGCTCTAATAGTTTAATGCTAAGATAGGGAGAGGCTTCATAATAATGCTGCTAACTTCTAAGAAGCTCTGTCAGTTCCCTTTATTACTGAGGATGAAATTTCAGCTCACAAGGAACATTCTTTCAACACCCATGCAGTGATAATCCAGGTAAAAAGAGACCTATTCAACTCGACCCATTAAGCTGAAAAGTGTGTTGAAGAATTCTATTGCAATTTACTCCTTTTTTTTTGTGAACTGGGAAAAAAAGGAACCTTGCATTAAAGCTTATTTTAAGGCGTTATATGGAATTTTATTTTTTGTTTTCTTTGAAGGTTTTACATCTTGTCATCTATTTCATTGCTGCACATATTTTCCTAATGCAAGTGGATTGTTTCACCCTTTTGAGAGCTAAAACTGTACAATACTGTTAGAATGATTTTCTAACTATTCAGATAGGAAAAAAAGAATCAAAATTAATATGTGTATTGAAATATCATTAAGGAAAACTCAACATGGCATTCTCAGGAGCTGAATTATATCTAAAATAGTCTGATAGCAGTTTCATACGTCATCCATGGAAACACTGATATTTCTCTTTCCCAAACAAGAGGTACAGGAACAGAAAGGCTCATGAAATCTTTGGGTAACTTAACCAAGGCAGAGGAAGTCCAAAGCCTGGAGCTGGTCCCTGAAATCTTTACTCAACCATTCATCTACATCTTCCTTAGATCCATGAGGATCTAGACATGAGAGACTTATTTAGGAAGCACAGTGTCTTATTTTGTAGCAAACAGTCTAGCAGAAAAAAACTCCCTAAAATGAATAGCAGAATTCTTCATACTTGGATTTAAATTACTATCTTTTGTAGAGGAAGATAAAACCAGAAAAACAAAAGTGATTTCCAACTCTTCAAGAAGTATTTCAGTATCTCACCGAGGAAATAATGAAAAGGGAAAAAAAAAAAAAAGGCATAAAAAAAGTTTTTTAAAATATGTGAAATATAGAAATCATTGTAAACATTTTAACAACCAACATAAAGAACTGAAGCTATCATTAAGAAAGTCAGAAAATATAATTAAACTCTAGCCTATCCCTTAATACAAATCTCACTGTTTTGTAAACCATGCCTGACGTTCCTATTTCAGTAAAAAAATGTTTTTCATTATTTTAAAATGCAACTGATAAAATTTTTCACTGCATGCAAATATGCAACATTTCCCTTTAAAGAATTCAGATAAAAATGGGAGATGATACATGCTAAATTTTCTTGTAAGATTCACCTAAAATTTTTATGTTTATGAGTTGCATCATTAGTTACTACTGTACTTATGAGAATTGTTAGTCATTAGCTATTTATGATCATTTTTAAAGACATGAAGAAATGAAACTCTAATTGAAGTCTAACTCTTAAATATTGGTGAATAATTTAATTTTCTTTACTAAGAATGTAAACTAAGCAATTTCTCTAGAAGATTATTTTTTTCTATCCTTTTCTCTTATAATCTACCCTTATTTCTAGCACTTTCAATATCTCCCAATATTAATTAGGAAGAATGCTGGTAATTTTATTGGTTTCTCATAAAAATTGTGCTTGTTTCTAGCACTTTCAATATCTCCCAATATTAATTAGGAAAAATACTGTTAATTTGCTTGGTTTCTAATAAGAAATTTTGCCCCTGTGCTCCAGTACATGGTGCATCACTGCCTACAAAAATTCTAATAAATGAAATAGGATTTCTTGAAGGCAGTAAGACTTGTTCTTTCATGTACAACACTGTATTGTCTCAACATCTTAGACCAGAATTGATAGATATTTCTGTTTATGATTGGGAAGGTGAATTGTGTGTTTATGCCAATACATATAAATGATAAAAGCTTCAATGTGCTTTTCTCTCCAGATGAAACATCCATACACCTGCAGTAAACATTTAATTCAGCCAGTAAAATCCTGAAACCACTTTAAACTGCTTTATAACTTTGTCTCTGTCAAATGACATTTTTCATACTCTATTGTACTTATTCTGAGTTATTTATGTTAAATTATATCAAGAGGAGATTTAGAATGAATGACAATAAGGTTTCCATGGAATAATCAGACATCTGTTGTTGTTTTTCACCCAAAGGCGTATTTCTGAACTCGGATTTTTAAAAATCCTTCTTCCGTCTTTTAAAAATCCATCTTTCTACAGTGGAGAAACAACACAGAAACGATATCCTGTAAGGATTATTTTACCCCATAAACCCAAAGACTGAGTTGTGAATATATTATTTTGAGGTTACAGTTCAAAGATTTCAAACATAATTAAAGGATTTTTCATCTACCTCTGTGGATTGTGATTGAATATGTGTGTTGGAGAAAGGCTGGCCATAGCTGTTAAAGCAGAGGACAATCAATTGAGGCATCATTATTCTTTTTATTTTATTTTTTTGTTGTGCTTGTCACTACAGTCCTTCAATCTTGAGTTTATTTTCAGTGACTTCACTTCCCCACCAGTTACAACTGAGTACATCAGCACCCAGTCTCAGCAAAGTACAAAATATCTTGAGGTAAACTATATTTGTTTGCTTTTAAGCTTGTTTTCCCAAGGAAAATGTAGATCTCCTCTGGGTCATTTTCTCAGCACACCAAGTATATATACTGCAGGCACTTGCATGCATAATTGATAAGGTGGGAGAGAAAGAGGAACAGAATCTTAAGAGTGTTCACGTAATCTAATCACATTTTTGTGGGAAGTTTCATAAAAATATATAAATAAGCTGTCTCCAGTCCTTGTGTCATTCCCCTTTCACTTCCCACTGGCACAGACTGGAAGCACAGTGCTTCTCTGGATGTGAAAAATACTTCTTCTGTATTCAAAAATACATGCCAACATACATTAAAAATTTACCCAGTGTTCACAGCAGGATATACTTTTAATGTAATGCAAATTTTGCTTGTTAAAGGTCATTTTCTTTCCCAGAAGGTTCAGCCCTAGACTGACCCCTGGTCCTCTCTGGGAATTGGCTCTGCAGAACTGACTAACTGTGAAATCCATACCAAATCAAGCACGGAAAATATTCCCAAAAAGGTAGGCAAATGCAGTGTTCCTCTGACACACAGGAGGACCTGCATTTCATACCTGAAAACAGGCATCAGAATTAATAAATTTATTTATTTATTTATTTAATTATTAATCAAAGACCGCACCTAGTAAACACTGAGCTACAACTACTTGCTATCTAAATCAGAATTGATAAATTTATTTATTTATTTGTTTATTAATCAAAGGCCACACCTAGTAAACGTTGAGCTACAACTACTTGCTATCTAAATCAGAATTGATACATTTATTTATTTATTTGTTTATTTATTAATCAAAGGCCACACCTAGTAAACGTTGAGCTACAACTACTTGCTATCTAAATCAGAATCGATAAATTTATTTGTTTATTTATTAATCAAAGGCCACACCTAGTAAACACTGAGCTACAACTACGTGCTATCTAAATCAGAATCGATAAATTTATTTATTTATTTATTTATTAATCAAAGGCCACACCTAGTAAATGCTGAGCTACAACTACTTGCTATCTAAGTATCAATGGTGTGAGGAAAAAAAGGCCTTTTTATTTATTTTTTTTTTATGTGGGTCATTATGGATCATACGCTGGCACGTGCTGAATTACCACTCACCCCCTCTCTCCACTGAGAAAATGTAAGTCATTTTTTTCTAGTAAAACTTCAGACTTTGAAAACTAAAACTAGAGGGCAATTTTGCACATAGGCATTTTCAGAATGTAGCTATGAAAGAAACATCCAAGAAAAAAAAGAAAATCAGAAAACCTCAGAACGTGGCTGATATGGAAACCCAGACAAAGAAACTCTTTGATATCTGGTACTATGAGGATATAAAATTAACTGCTTCAGCATGAGGAATTGGGAAAAAAAAACTGTGTTCATGGACTGCATAATTTAATAGATTGTGCAGTTAAAGATCTGTATAACTCTCCATAACATTCTAACTGGAGTCTCCATAAAGCCTATAAACTAGATGGCAGCATAAAATTATTAGAGCTGCATTTACAGCTTTGCTTATTATAGCACTGTTATTTTCACACCATTATTAATAGAACTGAGACCAAGTAAGCACAGCCCCTAAGTAGTAGCAAGCATTTGCATGACATTCTGCATCACTGCTAGTCAATACAAGCTTTTGGAGAAGAGTAAGCAAGACAAAGATCTTTATTGGGGAAAAAAAAAAATAAATATTATGGGGTTGTCTGGCTGTTTTATAAGGAAAAAGAACCCCCTGTTGATGCAGTAAATGATGCATAGGAACAGGATGGCAGAAAACTTGCATTTGCCATTATTTCTTGGTAACACTCCCAGCTGAAGTGGAGGAAGGAAAACAAAAGTAAACATGAAAAATAAAACCCCAAATATCTGAGAGCATACTTGCTTTCACCCAGGGAAACTTTGTCTGGATCTTAAATGGAATGGTAAAGACAGCTTCATCATGACAGCATCTCACGTGCTCAACAAGACTCTCCAATACTTATCTCTAACATTATCTTAGCAAAACAGACAGAGGAAGGAGGAAAGAAAATTCTCATTAACTGTGAAGAGAAAACCTCCCAAACAACAGTTGCAAAATGTTCTCTTGGTTCTTTTTTTTTTTTTTTGATACTTATACCTCCCTTCCTCATGCTTCACAGGCAGGTGTTTATTTTAACTGGATTAAAATTGTCAGATCCCACAGCTGAGTTGAATCTGCTCAACCTTCCTTTTCTTCATGTGAGTGTGAAATCTTAACTCATCTATGTTGCCTGAACAGTCATTATATTCAGACAGAGTAATACCTCAGATGTAATAATTATTAATAAATCCTCCTTCATTTTTTCCAGATGGACTGACAAAAGCTTTTCATGCAAACTCTACTCACCTATTAGCCAGGAATTCATTTTACATTTTAAAAACGATATTTTTACTTTTCTGATAATTTTGGAGGTGGCCAAAGGATTAAAAGACTGATTCTGTGGTTTTTCATCTTCTGAATGTTTATGTAGGAGTAATATATGATTTTGAAGATAGGTTATCTGACAAGAGGTGTATTTAGAGGCCTTTCTCTCTTGCAGACTTTTGCAATTGTGGTTTAGACTAACAATGGCAATAAATTCTATTAAAACCCACCTTCAAGTTATTCTTTCATTGACTTACAAAGCTAATTCAGGACTTCCAGACAATAATCCTCCCATGTTCATATAAGCACAATTACATGTGCTAATAATAATTTAATTTTTTTCCTCATAATTAACTGAAAAAATCCTCACAAAGAATTGCTACAAAATAAAACAATAAAATAACAATGTAATATAAAAAATATTTGATTAAAAATCAACTCTACTGTGTTCTTACTTGCACCTCACATATACCCAAACTATTAAATTATTTTCTTAAATTTAAAAATGCATCTAAAATAATGAGAGGCAAAATGAGTTTGTGTGGAATGAAAAGGACAGAAAGCAATGGAAATAAGTAAAATGTGCATATTGGGGATGCTGCATATTCCTTATCCACGTTGTGGATAAGGAATTATCCATTAATATATGTTGCAAAAGCAAAAGACAATGACTAAGAAGCAATGATAGCAGAGATGAGAATGGAAGTCAAATCTTGTTCCTGACTTGAATTTAAAAAGAAAAAACAAAAAATCTTACATTGAAGTAACAAAAATTACATAGATTGCAAGCCAGAATCAACACTGACATTGGTGCTGCTTATCTCCACTTAACAAACAGTGAGAGATCTTCAGTTACAGCTCTGTAACTTCTTCTTCTTCACATATTTTTACTCTCATAAAATATCAACCTTGAAAACTTAACACTTCCAAAAGCTATTTTCCTTTCAGAGGCCACGTGTCCAAGCTATTTGAATCAAATCCAGAAGGGAAAGAAGGAAAGTAATCCTTCTTTATTTATCCGAATCTGTTGAGAACTTACTGGTGACATAGTTGGTTTTCAATTATTCATTGAGGAATTAAATGAGTAGGGTATTTTGTGGAAAAATATATTCTGTGTGAAGAAAGCTCTTCTTGAGATTTGATTTTGTGGCTAAGGGTAAATAAGGAGGAGAACAAGAAAAAATGAATGTGTTAAGAACATTGTCAGACATGCCCTGGACTAGATCTGCATGTACATGTGAATATTCTGGACAGTTTGAGCGTCTTTGGAAGTCTCCATACAAACACCTTTTAAATTCTGAAAAAATATCTTGAAAACACAGAGTTAAATGCTTTTCTCCATTACAAAAAAAATGGATAGATTAGGTACTTTCTCTTAAATTTAGACTTTCTCAAACTTCTCAGGTTGGGCACTTCTACCTTTTTGGGAACCTACAAGTCTGCCTTCCTTCAAGTCTGCCTTTGGAGAATGTTCTGCAGAGCTGAATGCAGGAGGAAAAACCTGGAACCTTTTACTTACAGAAAATCCCTCTGGTTTTGTTTGAGGTGTCAACCTTTCAATACAATGTTCTTAGGATAAGGTAGTTTCATCAGCATGGACTGCTCAGGAATAATATTCTGTTATTCATTTATGTTTACTTAAATAAAAATCAGGACATTAAATTAATTAAATCAAGCAGACTTTCTTGAAAGCAAAACAGTGACTTAAAATGCTGAAGGTGTGAGATTCACTCTTGCCTTTTGAGGCAGCATTTCAGATTTAAACTTGAAGAATTAAAAGGTGAGTACGTATTATTTTCTCAATTTTTTCAGTTTGACAAGTCCCATTGTTCCATTCAGAAATTCTGTCACAGACGTCTGACATTGCTGATTTATTTATATATTTATCTTTATCTCCGACATGCAGGATAGTAATTTAAATAAATTGACTCACTTCTGTATAACACAATTCAGCAGGAAAATGTATTTCTAAAGGAAAAGAAATTATTTAAAATACTTCAAATAATCCAAAAGGCTACTTATTAAAAAAAAAACAAAACAAAACAAAACAAAAACAACCAATGAACTTCTGAAGCAGACATTAGGATTCATCTCACCAAGACTGAATCTAAACTCTTAGCACATCATTCCTTATTTTTTCTGGCTAATGTCAAAACCCAGTAATTATAGTAAAAATATAGTTTGGGAGTGGTGGGGGGGAAGGGAATAGTCCCATGTTGATAATCCTGCTTAGAACTGTTTCACAAATTAGTACAGTAACTTGCTTGACAAGCATGTACCACTCTATTGTAAATTACTGGCACAAGTTCAAAGTAGATAGAGGAATAATGAAGAGCAAAACAACCTGAACAAACAAAAAGTAGCATCAACTGCCTTTACTAATCCTCCCTTGTAGAAGCAAGGGATATGCTGTGCAACCACAAGCAGTAAACAGCTGATCTGCTGGGGGATGGGAGAACAGCTGCTGAAAAGAACCTGCAGACCCAAAGCAGGAAGCAGAAGGAATTTATGTACCTCCTCCAGTAAAAACAGTTTGGTTAAATGTCTCAGACATCTTCTATGAAAAATCCTTTCCTTAGGATTTTTTCTCCTGAGAAGCTGAGAGGCCTCAGGAACAAAATGTAAACATTGATTATCTGCTGCTGTGGAATGCAACAGGTGCATCTGGGATTGGCCCATGTTGGATGTTTCTAATTAATGGCCAATCACAGTCAGCTGGCTCAGACAGGGAGCCCAAGTCACAAACCTTTGTTATCATTCTATTCTATTCTATTCTATTCTATTCTATTCTATTCTATTCTAT
>WBNP01000590.1:2166254-2272419 GCA_013401095.1 Passerina amoena | reverse complement strand
ACATTGATTAAAATGTATCTTTTAGAATGATTGAAAACTATTTTGAAAAACTAAATTGAAACACAAATTTTCCTTTGTGATTTTCCAGAAATCTGAGACTTTGCTAGTTATTTTCAAAGCTATGGAAAGCTACCTGCATATGAATCCAAATCCTCCTGTAAGGTAAGTAATGTGGCTAGTTGTACCAGCATTTCTATTACATGAAGTGAGCTTTGTGTGGGGATAGGATCTTTGGCCAGGGGATAGGAAGAGCTAATTAATATTTGTTTATGTGTTTACACAACTTGGTATTTTTTTTAAGAAGGGTAACTGTCTATAGGCATGGGCTCCACTTTGCACAAGAAGAGTTTCTTTTTGACTGTTTCTCAAGAAAGAAGATGAGATGCAGAGATTTAAGATACTTAATTTCTCTCCAGTGAGCACACATTAGCTCAATAGATTGTATTTTTGAGATTGGACATTTAAGCAATTATTAAAAAACCAAAACAGTTTAATGTTTTTTGAAGCATCATTAACAACTCAATAAATTAAAATTGACTGCTAAAAGGGAAAAAAAATAATTTCCTAAATAATTTTAAATTATTCATTAAGAATGTGAGGAACTGGAAAAGCTTTGAAGAATATATCCTACAGTTTACTAGATTTTGTCATCTTTCCCCTTTTTTTACACTCACACAACCCCTTTTTTGTCTTTTAAGACTATTAAAGTGTGGTCCAAACTCAGTTTTGGAGCCTGGCCTTCATGATGGCAGCAAGCTGCTCTGAGTATTTATTAGGAATACAAAGTAAGCAGGTAAATATCAACTGCTGAACTTCCTGCTTTCATTCTGCATAGTGAGAAAGCAGCAACTACTGCACTTTTCAAGACTTCCTTCTGAACAGGTAGTTAAACTGGCATTACCATCTCTTTTGTATATTGAAAACAGTACAAAGACTAGTATGGACAAGCAAATAAGGTCTAAGAAGAGACAAATATCATATGTCCTCCTTGACTATCCTTCCATCCTATCCTAATCATGTTTTTCACTTTCCCCCCTTACTTATTTGTGCTGAACACTGATAAGAGAGAATTCAGCCCAAAGATAATATGTCATTTTAAAGATAATGATTTTGAGTATCAAATGTTTGGCCTGCATGTTTGGAATAGCAGACATATTAGATCACTTCTTTTTGTGGTGCCCTTGTTTATTTGAAAGCAGCTTGTACTTTATCTTCTCAGCCACAATCCTGCATAATATTTTGGGCAGCAAAATCTAGTTTTGATAATTAACTTATACATTTAGAGATGCATTTTTATTGAATTTCCAGGTTAACTTTTTTGTTGTGACTGCCTCATTTAGTTATGACTGCAGTAGCCAACTGAATGTCTCTGTCCTGACATAATGCCATGCATAAAAAGGGAAATTAGGAAAAAGATCCACTTCACAAAATAGCAATCTTAACATAGCATGCTATGTTTTGGAAAGACTGTGATGTTAGCAAAGCAGAATCTTAGTTGGCAATGCATTGTTTGTTCTTGCCCGAGACATTCTTCCTGAGCAAATCCTGCCATCACTCTTTTTACATAATAGCAGATAAAAAATAATGCAACATATTGTAACTCAATGGTCAATGTTCACAGGCTCCCTGACAAATTACACGGGCAAACATATGGAAATCTGCACTGGGGGAGGCTGAAGAAGAGCTATAAACTGAAATGTGATAAGGAAGTATGGAGACATAACATTAAGAAACACTTCAGAATAATAGTGAATAAATTCTGTATGCCTCAACAGCTGTACAGGTAGAGAAAGCCCAGCATGACATTGGGTGATTTAAGAAAAGTTGAAGGTAGAATTAATCATTGATGTGGCTATTTCTAGAAATGAAAGGGATTTTGAAAGGGAGGAAAATGTGAGAACCATGGAGATTGACTGACTGTACCATAAAATAAGATTTCTCTTGGTAATATAGCAATAAAAATAAAATGTGGCCAGCTCTAGGATCTAACAAGAATGTGTTGGACACAGAAATTGTCTGGATTTACATATGATGTTTGCCAAGTCTACCATTCTTGGAAATCCCTCCTGCATTCCTGTTTCTCTAAAGGGAATTCATGGTTCATTTGTTTGCTTCCAAAAATGAATATGAGCAAAATTTATATCCTTATGGGAGGATGCACAATGTAGCCCAAAGTAGCACTGCAGGCAACTTCTGGTCCTTTCCTCACAAAGTCAAAGAATAGAGACTGTCATCAGCAATCACAAAAGAGAGTATCACCTGTGTTTCAGCCATGTGCAACCTGATCTTTCACATTTCAGGTAGTGACTGCATGAAAAAAAAAAATAGTAGAATAAAACAAAGGTAATAGAATAACAGAAGGCAAAATTGTCTGGAGGCACATAAAATTTTGGACAGGGGCTATAGGATTACTTCCAGGTCATGGGGGTGAAGGGAACCTCCCCCCAAAGAACCATGTAAATGTTTTGAGATTTGTGACTCAGTCAGATGCTGAAAGTTTTACCTGAAATATCAGCAAGAAAGAGACTTGCCCACTCCTGTGACTCTATGAGAAGCAGACTGGGTAGGAGTGTTAACAGAAAGAAGCTGAACTAAGCTTCCAGGGTCTTTGATGTAGATGTGACAAATACTCATTTGAAAAGGTTTTTAAGGACTTGAAATAGCGCAGAACTACCAAATCCTAATAGCCTGTATGGATCCTAAAAATTACCACAAGGGCCCGATTCTGGTCTCAGAGTCTCCAAATTGTACAGCCAGAAATGTATGCTGCCTTTGCCAAAGTTGTGGACCTGAGCAAACAAATTTCTTTTCAGCACTGCTCTCTCAAGGTAAACTGCTAGTCCTGCTTGGTGGCAATGTCATGTATTATGAAAGGCTGCAGGGAGAGAACCCTTTCATGAAGTATGTGGGGAAACAGGTTTTAAATTCATCGAAAGCTGAGTGCCTAACCTTCTAACTTTACCCTCGGTCTATGCTTACAAGTTAAACAGGTTTAACTATAATCAGAGGTATCTAGGGTATTTGACTGCAGGAAAAAGTATCAAGGCACACTAAACCAAAAACATCCTCCAAACCTTCAGAGAACCCTTCTCCCTCCCCAGCTATTCAGCAGGTTGCTGTGTTTTTCCTGAACTAATGCCCCTGCATATTAAGAACAGGCTGCTGCTAGAGCCATTGCCTTTGGAGTGTGAAATGGAGTGGCATGAAGTTCTGGCTGCTGTGACTCATATTTGTTTGTCCTCATGCAGCTCGGATTGCCTGCTGGCATGCCGGCTTGCAGGAACCTACGCACGGCGCGTCCATGGAGCGATGCCTGTTTCCTCAGACAAAGAACTGAACACTGTGTGACAGCAGGCCCATCCCTCTGGAGATCACAGAGTGCAAATCTGTTCTTAGGATGAAATCCACAGATGACTTCATGGGAGAAGACAATGAAAGGAAACATTTCAGCAACCCCTCAGTAAAGTACTGCAGCACTCTTTCCAGAGGAGAGGCTCTGAATGAAAAATGAATGTCTCAGTAATTTCTGATGCTGTAGATTCAGGGCAGATCTACAGCTGCTGACCTTTTTTTCACATTTTGCAATAGCCATACATTTTGATCTTCTAGCTCTTGCTAATGAAAAGTTATAGAAAGATTTCTACATGAGAATAATTTTAAAACCCCCAAACTTTTGAAGACTTCCTTTGTGAGAGAAATTTGTCTCGGCTTATTTCTCTGAAGGTGTTGACACTTACAGTTTATTTTCTTCATCCCATTGTGCTCTCAGTAATACTGTACAAGTTGCCACACCATGAAAGGCTCTGTGCTTCTTTTCCTGCGCTGCCCACTCATCAACCTGACCACTACAGAATCACAGAATCAATTAGGTTGGAAAAGGCCTTTGAGATCGTTGAGCCTGTGATCATCCAGCCTGTGACCTAACACCACCTTGTCAGCCAGGAACAGGAAAGTCATTTAAAGTTTGACCATCACATTGGCAGGTGCAGATGAAACACCCGAGTAGACTGCAGAGATGTGCACCATTGAATAGAAATGTGCAACATCAGGAGCACACAAGGGTCTTGTTTTCTGCTGGGCTTGGGGTAGCAGAATCACTGGATTTTGTTGACTCAAAATTCTGGAAATGTTTAATAAGGGAGGAGGAATGGATGAATAAATTCCTTTTATAACAATTTATGCAGCTCAAGGGATTGTTCTCTTGCACTGACAGCTGAAACAGTCTCCCATTTCTGTCTGCAGCAGTGACTCTACAGTCACAAATCCAGCTAACCTGAATCTCATTAGGAACTGGAAGTCACTGTCTCCAATGTGAGGACTGATTAGCTAAAACTGCTTGCTATTGTTGTATGAGGCAGATATTTTTTCCTACCAAGCTGGACATCCAGAGATCCAAGATCTATTTTTCTTTACAGGTAGGATGCTGCCTTGTTTCTGTGTGAGGAAATAACAGCCACTTTAGCAGGAACAAAATGAAAAATGCCTTAAAATCAGTGATACTGTGTTGTTCAAATCAAAATTGTGATTCTTTGGCAAACTGTTAAATACTGAGCCTATCAGATCTCTGGGTATTATTACATTTCTAAATTTACCACAATAATTTTCCCGATACACACTATCTTCTCAAACACTTTTTGTTCAGTTTTTTTTTTGTGTTGTTTTTTTTTTTTGTACCCAACTTTAGAACTGAAACTCCAAAATAGCACTTCTATCCTGGAACATTTCAGGTTGGTTTTTTTTTTTTTTTAATGTTTCAATCTTTTACCACTTTTCTCAAATGTAGTTGAAATTTTGGAAAAAATGAGGAGTGTTAGCAGACAGCAGACAGACACCTCAACAGACAGACAGCATGATCACATAAGCACTGTTTCCTTAGGAAACTAAATTGTATTGGAGCACCAGCAGACTAGTTGTCTGAAATCTCTCTAACTTTGGGATAAAGGTAATGTTGTTTTCTTGGTTTTTAAAGGTCTACTCTTAACAAACACTTGCTTAATAACCTTGCTGATCAGTGATGGATATTCAAAAATCTTCTGATTAAAACTAGTATGTTCTGAAAACTGCATTTCTATATAGTTATTAACAAATTTACTTGCTTCACTTCATCAGTAGGCCTGTGATACCATCACCAAAATATGGTGGGCTATTGGCCAAATTTTCCTTTATTGACTGTGGAGCAATGGCTTTTTGGCTTCTAATAATCCTTTCAGGTTCTCTCACTTTTTGCATTTCCCACCTACTCAGTATTACTCATTCTTGCCCTTGATTCTTGGGAAGTAAGTTGTTTAGAAGAGTTATGTATGCACCTGATTAGGACTGTCCTCTGTTTAATTACCTATTCAATAGAACCAGATCATGGTCTCCACTCTGTGGGCAATCACCTTTGTAAACAATTAAACATTGTCCTTCTTAACAGCAGATAAAATAAACCATTATCAAGTATCAGAAAATTTATGCAGAAAATCCTGTTCTATAACTTTTAGAAATTGTGATGCCTGTGCTCCACACCCTTCGCTTCCCAAACAGGGTATAATTAGCTTTCTGTAAATGACAAGAAGGTATGTGTAGGGATTTCTGGTGTAGTTCTTTCACCTGCTACAGACCTTTGGTATCATCATCTCTGGAGCTAAGTCACCCTGTTCCCAAAATCCCCAAATGTTTTGCCACATCTCCATGCTCAATTCCACTGTGTCCTTACAACTTGTAGTCAAGTACTTAAAAATTGTGATCACTCGAAACATGCTTGCTATAACATACTTTTTGCCAACTAAAACACACTTCTGCTTTCCAAGAAACTTCAGTTGGTTTCAGCCTAAACATGAGAAAAAAAAAAAGTATTTTCCTCATCTTATTTCTCCCCCAGTTTAAAAAAAAAATTAAAAAGAGAAAAATTTGCAATACATTGGTTTTATCACTTCTATTCATAAAAATGTTATCATTGTCATCACTATTAATCAAGTCTTCCAGATTACTTCATTTTGCATTGCCCAAGGAGACTGGTTTGTACTCCTTTTTTACAAACCTGTTCTTTATGAATTGTTATGAAAAATTCCCCAAATCCCAAATTATACTCAACAGTCAACTTCTTTCTCACTAGTGAAGTGAAAGTATCTCCAGGGAAGTCAGCTGAATCCTGTTTAACATCCTGAAGACTATAATTTGCATAATTCCATGTGGTATCTCTTTATGGAAAAAATGTCACAATTGCTGCAAGCTCTTACCAAACTTATTGTTGCAGATTTATTTTTACTCCTGTGAAATGTTGCAGCATTTACTGTCCATGTGACTTCTGTTGATTTCTATCCTAGGCGGTGTAGTAACAGGGCTTTCAACAGCTCCTAAGCTGTGTTCACTGTTAACAGCAAAACTGATCAAATTTCACAAGAAAATAAAAAACAAAAAAACAAAAAACCAAAAAGCTGATCTCCATTCCCTATTTCTACTGAGAAACAAGTCCAGAGAATGACTCCTCAGACAGTTGCCATCCAGTTTTCAGCTGTATTATTGAGTTTACAAAACCTGTTATTCTTCATTCTTCCCAGCATGAACAACAATGTATCTCTCTCACAAGGATGCTGAGATGCCTCTCTTGGATGCTCCTTGCTCCATCCCATCAGGATTATTATCATGTACAGAATTTGTAGCTTTGGGTTCCTCCAGAAACTCATTTGGTATCTGGCTCACTGAGTAGATGGCGGTGCTGCTGCACTTGAGTTAAGTTGAAGTCATCCAGTTTTCATTCTCTTTTGGTCACCAGAAAGCTTACTCAGTTTCTTTGCAGTTCCAGTCTGGTTTTGTCCCCAAAACCTCTGCCTACTCAGGGGTGAAATGGAATTAAAAACCTGCTTCTACACAATATGCATTTTCGCTATGATATTTTGGCCCGATAAAATTTGATGTGCTAAAAGGAAGAATACGTGAAATGAGGTTTCTCTGTAGATATATAAAAGAAACAAGGCCCTCCCTTGGGGTCTTAAGGCCAAATATTTGCTAGGCTTTGCCTAGTTATAATCTTTCAAGAATACCAGGTTAAAGCTATTTTCTTGACTGCAGTGAAGGATTTACCACAAAGGATAAAATTTTTGTCACCTGATTTTGGACACATAAACCTTCGGCAATTTTTCCTGTTAGTTACATATGTCATTTATATAAGATAGAAGTATAAAGAGAACATCCCATGTATCAAATATATTTATTTTAGATTACTTACTTGAAGTGTCTCTCCCTCATTGTACTGTGCAAAGACCCTATTCAACCAGCTTAAATAAATTTCTAAATTTTAGATGTATCTAAGTTAATTCTCACCTTAAATGTTTTCAGGCACTGCCAAAAATTTTGACCCTAATTTTGATAGACATTTCACACTTGTATTTTCTGGGGAAAATCCACCATTCACACAGAAAATAAAAAACTCCTGTGCAGCCTGAGAGCTGGTTTTGCATAAAGGTTTTGCAGGAAGGAGGAGGAGGCAGACTGCAACACTAAATGAGCTGAAATCAAGAGGCAGAGATCATAAGTGAGAGGGGAAAGCTGCTCCTCATCAACAGAACATATGAATTAGTATCTTACCTCTTGTTTCTACGCTGGGAATTGCTGCTTGTTTTGTCTTAAGAGTTAATGTTTGAAAAAAAAATGCATTCTTTAAATTTAATGACAAAGTGATACTCATTACTTTTCAGGTGCCAGTGATTTCATTGGATGTAGTTCTGTCATCAAAGTAATAGACTGTATAGTATGAATAATGTTCCAGAATTCATTGTGAATTTTCTAAATTCCCTTAGTTTTATGTCATAAATTTTTCCATAGCAAAAATCTGACAGATCATAGCATGACAATCTGCTTTCCTTCAACAAAGGAACAGTGCCATATATCAAATAGTTTCTGCAAATGACTAATTGAAAAATACAGATTATTCAAAGAAAATACATTTTCTTAAACTTATCAAAATCTTAGCAATAGCTTTTGTGACCATTTGCAAAACCCCATTCTGCAGATGACCTTAAAGTAATTGATCTCTAATGATACAGATACTCAATTTATAAGAGTGGGATAATATGTTTTTTGAATCATGCTTCGAGCCATACAGATGAAAAACACTAGATAAGCGGCATTTATTACCTTCATTGTTATTAAAACCTTGCTGACAGGACACAGCTAACACGGCAATTCCTACAAGGTCTCAAGATACAGTTTCATGGCTTTTGCAGACATGATTCTGTACCTAATGCCCTAACCTACTTAACATAAGAAATAAGCAAGATAATGTAATTGTTTTCTGCTTTATGTGGCCTGACTTTTAATAACAATGTGTCTCCTGGGGAAAACATCTTGCTATATTTTAATTAAAAAATGGAACAGCTTCATGCGCTACATTCCAAGCTCTCCTCCTTGTATAGTTAATCTCCAAAACCACCTTACAGCAAACCCCACTTGTTTACTTCAGTGGAAGTTTTTCCACTAGGCATGTAAACTCATCCAACCTATCTCTCCCTAGTGTTTATATTTAAAAATACCTAATCCATCTCTGCCAGCAAATTCAAGGAAGAGAGTAAGTGTAGGTTATCCAAAGCTAAGCAAACAAAAAAAGTCATCAAGGTTTTGGAAAAATTCATTAGCTCATTTTCTTCAGATGAACAAAGAAGAACAAAGAGTGAACCTGGGGTTCCTAATTTAGTATCCCCTGTTTTTGAAAGGTTACCTTTGGCTCTTTTGACTCCTGCTAAGCCCTTCACTGTTGTAATAACTTCTTCCCTTAAATCTGAATGGGGAAAAGACTGTCAGGGCTGTGGCTATCCTGGACTCACAGTAAGAAAATATTTTGGCTCCAGGAGAGTGATGAACTCATAGTTGAAAGGGCATCTGAATATTTTTGTTTCCTGAGAAAATCAAGCTGAAAGCAGCCATAGATCTGCTCTAAATCACATCCAGTACAGCACTGAAGGCCAAGCTTTAACTTTAGCTTCATCATCTACATATTCTATTGGAGGACTTATGTTTAATCCACTGCACTGCTTTGAATCTGCAATGCAAGCCTTATTTCAGCCACCTAGAGCCTTTGATCCCTGTTGATCACACATCTGTTGTAGGTATATGCATACTCCAAGGAAAGGACTAAATTACTTTTTCTTTCTCTTTTGCTGTTTATCAATACTGTGCTGCTAGAACCTTGCTGGCTAAAAGTACTCTGTATCAGTAGTGTGCACAGTAAGATGCTCTTATGGTTAAATGATGCTGATACTAAAATATTTCTCTTCCCATCAAAAAGAATAAACTCTATGAATATTTATTAAAAAAATCCCAACATTATTTCATTGCTACGAAATAAGCTGCAGACTTTTAACAGATGAATTTATATTGGTTCACCTTCTGTGCTTAGATGTCAATATGTTAGATTGGAGTGCACCTGCTTTTCCAGCCAGTCAGCCTGACTACTGCTTCCCTGAAGGGACAGAAGTGATGTAGGACCCCAGAGTAGCTCTGAAATATTAGTCAAAGGCTGACAAATATCTAAACAGTTTGCTGAGACATGTAGAGGTGGCTTCCTCCCAGGGGAGTAGCTGTGACCTCGGCCCTTGCATTGTATCTGCGTAAGTACAAATCTGGCAATATTCAAGAGAATTAAAAACCTTCAGGTTTCTGTGTGTGACTAACTGCTGTCCAGTCAAGGAAAAGGCCTCAAAAATAGTTATCTTATGCACATCCTCCCATGGTAGCCACAGTAAACAAGAAATTGGATTGAAGTTACTACTGATCATTGAACACTACTGGCAATTTCACCTTTTAACCATGTTCAGACTTCTGGATATATTTGACACATGAAGTACTCTTGGCTATGGCACAGCAGTGTTTGCTCAGGTTTATGACAAAACTACGTGGGTAAAATAAAAAAAATTAACTGCATTGCTCCAGACCTTTCTTTCAGGATGTTTCTGGAGTGTGGTGACAAGATGGCTTTCCCATTTTCCACAGCATGTTTTGCTGATGTTGTCAAATAATTCACAGGCAGTAAAAGAAGAAAGTCCCTGAAATACTTACATAATAACTGGAGATCCAGGAGATTCATGACTGAATGCTTTCATTCATGGGCACGTGGCCATGTTTCAATATATAGTAATACAAACTTTTGTTTAGGTTCAACACCACAACATACACACACAACTTCTGGAGGTATGTGAGTGAACAGACTGTTCTGATCCCATTCACACTGAGCCGAAGAGAGGTTAGTAACCAAAGATGTGATTAGAAGGTCACTCCTAGATCATGGCTTCTCACATGTGTAGCAAAAAATGTCACAGCTATCATTCTGGTATGGAGTCTGGTCACACTCAATCCTCTTGATGCAATAGCTGGGGAGCCCAGGCCTGAAGAGACAATATGTGGGATGACACTCAAGCCCTGCTACCGCAAGCACCCAAGCAAAACAGTAAATTCATAAAGGTAGCACCCTTCATCTTCAAAGTGGGAGTTAAATAATGTTCCTTCAGGATCTCAGTTCTTTGATGTCATACTACTTTTGTAATGTTTTTGGGGATCAACATGGGCCTTTTAAATTTGGTAGGAAAATTAAGTCTGATGGTTAATATTTTTTATTTCTCATGCTTTTGTCTGAAAGCCTTCACTGGAAACAGATGGTTAGGAAGGTTCTTCTCACTGTATTCTTTCCTTGGAGCTACCTGTGGGATTCGATACCACTAACTTCTGGATATTTGAATGTGCAAGGATATGGAGTCAGCTCCTCAGCTTTGTAGCTGACTATCCCATGCATTAAAGCCCCAGATTCCACCTAAACAAGCAGCTAAGATTTCTGCCTCTGTTTTGACTGGAAGACTGTTTTAAAACATCATTCCTCTGACTGTTTCAATTTCCAGACCAATTTATTCCTGCACAACTTACACTAGGGTATTGTAATGCCAGCATTGTTCTTTAGCTTAAAATAGCTCTTCTGAAACCCTTCTTGCCCCCATAAAACAAACATAGCTCCACTCAACTTTTGTTTTCTTACTCTAAACTCCATTATTACCCTGGCAGCCTCTCACTATGTCTGTTCCAGTCTGCGTTCATCCTTCAGGCACACAGATGAACAGAATCATCTTGATCTCTTGCACAACAGCATTAATGCTTCCTACATTCTTTGATGCTTTATTTCTCAATACATCTTAGGAACTAATTGTTTTTGTGTGGTAGCATCAGACTGGCTTAAAACTATCCCCTTTAAAAACTCAAAACCTTACAGGTGAGGGCTTTTTCTGTTAGGTTGTTTGTTGTTTTTTTCTAGTTTATTTGTTTGTTTACTCTTTTAATAGATGAACAACTATCTACCAAATTCAGCATCTGGATGATGTTTTTTGGATGTTTCTTTAAAATGGCATCATTTGGTTGTAAGTAAAAGAGTTTAAAATATAAATGTAGTGTTTAAGGCAGTGTCTTCCTTGTCTGTCTCTTGCTGTCTATTAGTTAGGCATCTAAGGCAACTCACTAGACTCTTTTTATCATCAATGGAGAGAGACAAGCACCTCTAGTGTGTGATTTAGCTCATCCTAAAATAGATATCTAAAACAAGAGGGAGGCATTGCTCTTTGGAGATTGCCTGTCTCTCCCTGTAGATGATAAAGAGAGCCTAGACAACTGTCTCAGATGTTTTGCTCAATTGTATGTGGCTAAAGTAAGAAGACATGCAGTGATGAATCTCACCCTCAGTAATTCAGGACAGCCAAAAGCTATTTCAAAAAAAATTTAGATTTGTTGGCATCTATATTGTACTGAAAGGCAATAACATCTGTATTTCTAACTCATTGGGAAACATTGGACATATCTATTAACTGCAACAGATTAAATATATACAGGACATATTTTGTGATTTATATAGGTCCCTCTTAAAAAAACCCAAAAATACACCTGAATATGTCAAACATTTTTTTATGCTTGCTGAGTTACACCGACTGCCCTGGAGAGCCACAGATACACCAGACAGCTATGAATTCTGACCTAGATCCTACAAATATAAATATGATTATTTATCTGAAAAGGACTGCTCAAACAAGGGAAGATTCTGGTGCATGCAAGTGCTCTCAGGATTTGGGCAATAATTCCTTGCAAAGTTACAAATCTATTAAGCAATACTGCATTAATACCCTTTCTACTGAGTATATGATATGCTGGGTTAGACCCAAATATTTTTGCAGAGGTCCTTCTATTTTTAATCTCCATTTTATTGTTTTAAGTATTTTGTCTTGCATTCATATCATCACTTCCAAACAGAGTAAGATTAAATCAAAGGGTTTACCTAAAAGATGTGAGAGCTTTCAGTAGACAGCTTTCAGTAAGAGGAAGATTTCCTGAGGAAAAGTGCCCTGCTGCATTTGTTTTAGTAGGTAATGAGGAAATGTACCTAATATTTTGCTCCTTGAATGTGAAGAGTCACTTAAAAATTGTACCCCCTTTTGTTGTTCTGAGACACAATTTCCATTCACCCACCTGAACACAAATAAAACATGAAGCCCAATGAACAGTGCAGCTGTTACATATGAAATCACCTCTTGTCTTTCACTCAGTTTTTCCACAAAAATGTGTAAAAAAAATTTTGAGAGATCAACTTCCACTTTTCTGTCACAGGAAATCTTGCTGAGACTAATCTGCTTTTTAGAAGGTTTACTTTTAAATAGGATTTCCTCTCTCTGCATGTGCATACAGAGTCAGGAAGCTCCAATCTGAGTCAATGTTAAATGCATTTGGTTTTCAGCTTGAGTCGGCTTGCAAATGATGGAACCAATGATTCATAATTTCCATCCTGACCTTGTTTACTTTATATTCACACTGTGGCAGGTGAACTCTTGTGTTCAAGATCATCAAGTTATTTAAGGAGAAACTGATGCCATCCATTAGCTTGCTGTGTGAAAGACACATCTGCATGCATGAGAATGAGTTATAGGAAGGTGATATGCCACTCAGACATTTTAGAGTTCACCCTTTTTGTAAGTCTCGCATAATCTTCCTCTTCTAGTAATGCTGGACCTGTTAATTGTCATCTATGCTTGCTACAGGCCTATTATTTTGCAGTCATTCACTTCTAATATCTAATTACATAAGATGATTTTTTTTGTCTGTCTGAGAATGGATTCACCATGTGGTATGCTATACCTAAGATACAGGAAGTCTAGTTTTAAATGTGTATGTAGAGCTGCATTACAGTTTGTTTTGCTGACATATAAAGTTTCTGAATGGCCTTTACATTTCTATTTACCTTATCCCCGGGTGTCCAACAGAAAATATGAAGCAGAATTAGTAACCAAGATTTTCATTATGTTATGGGCCAAATCCTCTGAAGTATAGTTTGCCTGGCACTATCATCTGTCTCTAAGAACAGACAGATATCAGAACAGATTAGATATCTAATCTGATATCTAGCTATTTTTTCAGATAGACATCAGAACACATTTCTTAATTCATTTTTATCAGTCCAGTTTTATAGTCTGTGAGGTGGTATAAGAACATCAGACAAAGATACTTGCAAATCAACCATTTTCAGAAGAAAGCACAGTTTGAATTCTTTATTTAATGTTTCCTGGAAGTTTTTCTTGAAACCTAAGACATATGAGCCAAGTACAGTCCATGCCTCAGTGAGTGGTTTTGATCAGTTAACAAACTTTAACAAATTAAACGATATACACCTTTTTTAGTCCAAACATTTCTAGGGTCCTTTGTTCTAAATGGAAAATTTGTGGAGCAAACTGGGACTGCACTACTAACGTTCCTCTTGACATATATTTTTTTAAGCAGGAGATAAAGCAAATGGGAAAGGTGTACATGGTTCTATCACTTTCTGACGAGAACATAGCATTTGTAAGGGATGGTTGAGGGACTATGACACAAGACTTGAGTGCCTAAACTTGCTCAAAGTAAAAAAGACTAGAACTTAATGTTCTCCATTTCTTTTGTGAGACCACTATCCAAAATTATGCCTTTTCTTCAAAAGAAGGCTTAACAACATTGATCTGGGCACCATAATCTAGATTTTCACTCTGGTTGGCTTGGGGCACCCCTACAGAAGCATTTAAGGCCCATGATTAATGGAGTCACGGAAATGCACTTAGTCCCATGAATCATTCTTCAGAGGTACTGAGTTTTCACACTCTGCCTGTATATACATCTATATATAGGATGACTAGCTTCCCCATTCCTATTTTAGGCTGACTGACTCACTATGCTAAGGGCAGGTGCTGGCTTTTTAGGCAATGACCTATAAAACTAGGTGACCTAGCTGTAACCACCACTAGTGTGATTCATTTTGCTTAACATTAAACATCTCTCAATCAACTGCCTAAGCCTAAACCTTTTCTTTCTCTCTGGTCAATGGACAGAAACAGATATTTATTGAAGGTCATTTCCCCCAGTAATATACAGACATGCACTTTAGAATTAGTTACATTACCATCTGGTGTTGCTTCTTACTTCTCAACTTAAAATTTAAGTATCTTACCACTAGACGTCTGAGGGGTGGATCCACCTTTAATATTTTAAGTCTCACCAAGACTGATTTCACTGAGCCCTGGTCAGACACATTTACTTAAATCAGAATCAGTGCTACAAATGGTTGGAGGGTCGCAGTAATTCTTTATAAGAAATGTTAAGAAAGACGTAAAAGCAAGCCACAATAAGAAAAACAGAAATGTCTGAAAGAAGTCCCGTGCAAGGACTGTTAATGTAACAGTATGGGTTAGAAAGTCTCCATGCATCTGCTCTTTGTTGAGTGACTTGCACAAGAGTGTGTCCCTGGAGTCTGGCCACGCTTTACGGTTCCCAGCACGAACACAGCACTTGCCATCAGGTGTACTCCTCCACTGGAAGAGTGAGAAGAAAATGTGACTCAGCAGAGCTTGGTAACACTTATTTATCAGGGGTTTTCACTTCTGGCTGTCACACACTGTAGGCATAATAAAGCAAGAAAAGAAATTCAGTAACTCAGATATCTATATGAGTGGTTAAGAAACTTCCCTTTACCATCTTAGTCCAACACGACCTCCACAGAAAATGGCTTTTCAAGAAAACCCGAGATCTTGGTCAAGTGAAGGGCAAAGGACTTCCCATTACTAGAGTCTATTGATTTCAGCATGGCCATAATAGTTCAACTACAGCAGAGGAATTACAAATGCTGTGTTTTCAGGGACTTGACTTTACATGCAATGCCTCTGAAGAATGAAGTGTAAATCTAGGCAGCTGCATTATAAAAGCAGCACTAAAATTTGCAATGTGAACTTTGCACACCTGGACTGTTACATACAGTTGTGGAGAGCAGTCTCAATGCACAGAATTCCTGCAAAGATGAGAGTTTACATTCCTCATTATTTTGCTGAGAAAATGAAGTCTAACATTGCAACATTAAAAGTAGGACTGATTATGAAGCTATTAAGGAGTAAAGATAATGATGCATTTTGAAAAACCAGCAAGCTGAATGTCCAAAGCCCAGGAAACAGAATAACAATAAGTTTATTTTTAGGAAGAATGATTCCCTTAGAGATCACAATAATGTCACAAAAATCCATATTTTAAAGTTTTTGTTATTTTCTATAAGCTGCATTAATTGAATTTAATTTTCTGTTTTCAGTTCAGTCACATTAAATTAGTCACCTATAATACACCCATAATATAATAATGAAAGGGAAATATCCCAATTACATCTTCCCATGAGAGAGCTTTTTCTTGGCTTAGATCCCTCATCTACAGAATCTTAATAAATTCTTGAGACATACCTGTGCCATATCCCACCTGCTTTCAGATAAACAACAGCAGGAAGAGTATATCAGAGTCTTGAGTTACTGTGCAATCATTTTCTTGCTGAAGGTATTATAATACCAGGAATGTATTTATTCAGCTGTTCTGAGAAAACAAGCAGCTGGAAATTAGTTCCCTTGCTGACTGCAAGAGAACTATTTGGAACTTGTTTATTTACTACTAAAATGTACATGTTTTGCAGGGCATCTGGTCATATTTTATTTTGTCAAGAGTGGGTATCCTGCAAGCAACACAGACTGAATATCTGAAGACTGTTTAATACACATTACAAATATGGAGAGATGATTAAATATTTCCAGATCTTGTATGAATTTTTGTTCAATTTTTTAACATAAAATGACCCTGTTTCGAGACATTTTTGAAGCACAACAAAATACCAATATCAGATAGTTTGAAAGAAGAATTTTCTTTGATCTATCTCTAGAGTATTAAA
Organism: Passerina amoena; assembly: GCA_013401095.1. NCBI lineage: Eukaryota > Metazoa > Chordata > Aves > Passeriformes > Cardinalidae > Passerina > Passerina amoena. Next base: position 2,256,197 of record WBNP01000590.1, on the reverse strand, counting down.
TGTACTTTAAAAATAAACTGAACTCTGGCTTCATGTCCAAGTGATGAACCCACACTGTTCACAAAGCTGTCCTAACAATATTCATGAAATAAAAAGATATAAATAGTCAATACAACCCAAAATATCTTGTTACCTTACTGGTGTATAATAAAGATTTTTTTATACAAACAAAGTCTTCAAACCTTTAGTGCTCTGGAAATGGAATTGACCCCACTTTCCCATTACTAAATAAACACAGGAATGCAATTGCTTTATGTGAGTTCCTATTAACAAAATTCTAAACATACTTGGAATGCACATCACGGGCACAGCACATGTGTGCACCTAATGCTTGGTGCAACTACCTGCTGAGAGTCTGGGGGTTGAAGGGGGCTGCCAATTGCTCTCACTGGCACTGAGGAGCATGGAAAAAAGGAAAGATAAATGCCATATTTACTTTTTAAAAATGTTTTAATTTTTTTTTTGTGTGTGTAGTAAAAGGCAGCATTTGGGAAATGAAAAGGTAGTGAAAGTAGGGTATATTTTAAATCTTGAAGTAATTGTAAATTTGTAGATGATAATATAGTTTGACAGTAAGGGAACTTTAAATCCTGAAAAAACAAGACAGCCTAGTTAAAAAAAAAAAAAAAATATTTTGAGGAATGGCAGAGAACTGGAGTTATTTCTTCCCCTAGACTTATTCAGATCCGAAAGCCCTCATGCTGGAGGAGCTACCAAGCACTTGGTTCCCTGACAGCCAGACACATGGGTGATGAACAGCAAAGAAGGTGAGCTGGCAGGAAATGAGGCAGATTTTGGAATCTTCTAATTTCCGTTGGCCTTTTGTTGATGAACAGAGAAAGACTTCCAAGTTCTTTTGGGAAATTCCTGATCAGCGTTAGCTACTGACCTTCCTTCCTCACTTCTGCAGAGAATCCTCTTGCAGTCATAGGAACAACACCAACAAAGAAATAGAAAATATGTTTTCTTGCATAAGGAAGAAGAAGGATGATGGCAGCTGGTTAGCAAACCAAGCAGCTTCAGAATGTCCCTTGCTCTTTATAGGGACTGCAAACCTCTGGGACAAAGAAAGGCAAAGCAAAAAAGGGAAGGAAAGGGAAGGGAAGGGAAGGGAAGGGAAGGCTTAGCCTAAAGCCACAACTGGTCTAAAGCCTTCTCTCTGTCCCTTTCTTTTTCACCCACCATTAAATGTTCTCAGGGTGGCAATATGGTCACACTCCTCTAATGTCCTTGCACTGCAGGAGAGCAGCTGTTTTTCTAAGGCTGCTGGCTCTTAACTCAGAGGCAGAGGAACTTTCACAACATTTGACAAATAGGAGGAAATACACCTTTACTAAAGAAACAGAGAACTTTGAATATAGATTTTTACTTAAAAGACCGTGAATAGTCATGGTGACATACTTTTTTATTATGTGGCGGTATGTGGTATAACAGGTGATGCTGCATTCCACGTACATGAAAGCTGTAATAACCAAAAGTCTTTGTTTCATTATTACATTGGGACAGGGAGAAGCTTTAACTCCCACACTGCCTCCACCACCTAAAAAGAAGGGTAGTTTTGACCTCTTTGGTACGGGCTTCAAGCAGGACAGACATATTTTGACTGAGACAACACCACCAAGAGTGGCCTGTGGCTGTATGTTTCAACCTGAATCACCTGAAAGGAAACTTGTGTGCTGAAGCTGGGTAACACCACTTTTTGAAATCAGGTGCTTCTAAAATATCTCAGGAAAACTTTGAAAAGTTCTGATTTTACAGTCTTTCTTGGGCTGAACGTGGTAGCATTATAGGCACTAAACACAACTCAGAAAACCTTTCAACTTCAGAAGTCATAGAAAATTTACTCTAGTTATTTTTTAGAGATCATATTACATCATCAATGACTACGTAATAAGGGGCATTTGATCACAGCAATATTTTGCATAGCCATGTACCCTGCAAGGTTTCTGCTGTGAGGCAGAAAACCTGGGGTTAGAGACCACAAAAGCAGCACTTCGTTCCGTGTAGTGCAACAAATGTTCTGATGCTACAGAAGGCCAGGAAACTACAGAAGCCACTTTCTTAGGTTACAGGATGACATTTCTGGATTATTCACAGGAACACACATTAATATTTTACTCTGTTTGGCAGCACTTTGCATGGAAAGCTTTACAGTTATTAAAGCTGGATTCTGTAACTGACGCACAGAATCTTCACTGTGTGCCCTTGTTTGCTCTGTGGCTTTGGAAGGATGTTAGAAGAAGGTATGAACAGTTTCCACTACATCTACAGACCATGGCAGAAAACTACAAAATTTCATGGCCATTCTGTTTTCCATTAGGTCAAGCAGAAAGGGGTGAATGCAAGCTGCTCCTCTGTGTTCAGACAGGACAGGGGAGAGGAAAGGAAAAGAAGACAATTTAGACTGTCTGCAAAAGTGCAGAGATGTGTGCCCTGGTGTAGGCATCAGGCATACACTTGCTTCACAAATAGCACAATGGTAGCAATTTAAGATTTTCCCCATAGATCCCTGCATCTGGCTGTGGGTTGCAGAGTCTGAACACATTTAAGCTGTTTCAGTGTAATGACCAGTTAACTAAAAGGCCAAAGGACCGTAGCTGAAGCTAAGTTTCAGGCTTCACGCTAAAACACATAAGGAAGGTTCATGCTTCTTTTCTCCTGCCAAAGTTGATGAGGTGTTATTCTCTGGTTCATGGGAAGCAAAATATCAAACTGCTGCAGCTGCTTGTTTCAGTGAGGACCTGTCTAAGTCATAATTGAACAAGCCCTTAAATACCCATATGAGAGCAGAGAAACAAATTTGTGGTTAAGCAAAAAGATGACCTGTGGTTAATTCAGGAAAGCAGTTCAAGTTGTTTAGAATCTAGAATGAGAAATTCAACCCTATGATGGTGTTGCTGATAATGGGCAGTTTCTGTTTCCAATTGCTTAACTCTTCCTTTTAAAATGAATAAAACCATAGCCACATTAAAGATTTATCATATTTAAAATATAGTTATTATAGTTTTGATAAAGCATTTATAATTAGAGGATGGCTAAAAATAAAATTTGAACTTATATGTTATATATATTTTTGATTCAAAAGAATTTTATTCTTGAATCCAGTATGGCCAAGCCAAGAAGAGAGGGAAGAGGGCAGAGAAAGAGACACCATACCAAAAATAAGCCAGAAAAATGCTCAAGATATTTCTCTAGGAGTCTGATTTTCAATTCTCTGGATAACCCATTAACAATATATTTTAAGTAATTTTTAATTCTTCTGATTTTCTTTATTACAATAAATCTTACATTTATTCTTAAACCTCTGATAGAAAAATATATCTAATCCTAATCAGTTTTTGTAAAACATAGCTATGTTTATTTTCTCTTAAATTAAAAGTCCCACTGATTACAAAGGCAAGTATATCCACATATGTCGGGTAGATAATGTATATAGTGTACTTAAAGTTGCCTTGGTAGAGCTGCCTTTGTAGCTTCATCATGAATTCTAATATTTGGTAGTCTGAAGTTGCAACTGACAATCTCTTTTAAAGGAAAAAGAAATTAAAACCTCTTTTACTCTTCCACAGTATAGGACACTGAAATAACACAACACCATGAGAGGTTTTTCTTCCACAGGTTTCAAACATAGGGAGAATGTCACGGAAAGTCTTTCTTTCTTTAGTGGAGTGAGATCAGCCCTCTGTTTCAAATCCCCTGGAGCACAGGAATTATAAGACCAAGTATTTCCAAGCAACTCAAAGTATTTCTGATTCAAAAGCTTTCAGCAATCACATTTGCAGTGTACTAAGAGATCTGCAGCATTGATGACTGCCACAGCCCAATTACCATGATGACGCAGGAGGCAAAGTCTATTCTAAGCTTCGATGGCTTTTCATTAGGCCATGTTAAGAGCCCCACTCACACGGCTCAAGTGGCTCTGCTTTTAGTGGGAGACTTGTCCAGAGAAAATGCTTCAGAAGATGGCAAGTTTTCATAAAAGTTCAAACAAGTTCAGAGCTTATGAGTGACACTTCCAGTAAAGGCAGGCAGAACTATGAAAAGAGGAAGGGGAAGAGACAGCAATTGGTAGAAAAAAAATACAAATACTACACTTGGTATTTTGTTTTTTTCTTTTGCCATTCCTATTTTTTTCTTAACAATTCAAAAACCAGCTGTCTGGAAAATTTTGTAAGCCAAATGAACAGAAATGTCTAGGAAGGATCAAGGTAAGGAGCTCCTTGTGTTCATTCAGTATAAAGCAGGGTAAAATTTGGCCTGGCTTTGAAATGACTGTAATGTCTGCAATCACAGCAAATTGCACCTGCTGCCAGAAATCATACCAGTAGTTCTGGCTTTTTAATACTTCTTCTGCTTATCTTCTCAACCAAGAAAGAGCCACTTATATTTCTTGTAAAAAACCATTGCCACTGTGAGAATTGCAGAATATTGCAGATGCCAGCTAAGTTATATAGATTTTTCCTCTATGAAAACAATTTAAATAAAGGAATTTTAAAAATATTTGAATGTATTTAACTTTTAAAATGCGTTTCAGGTTGCAGAGTAATTCACATTGAAAGCCACAGGACATCTCCCCACACACACCAGAAATAAACTAATAGGCCCACATAAGAAAAATTTATCTGAATGCTCATTACAGAGTAAAGGAAAGAATATTTGACTTGGGAAACAGAAAATTGGTCCTGTCCATTTTGAAAGATGAGGGCACACAATATAAAGTTATTTTGTAGTAGGTCATTTTAAAGAGTCTTAGACAGCCAAGAGGGTTATCTCTATTATAATGATTATACTTCATAATTGTATATAATGGTTTTACTAGTTTAAAGGATTAGATCTGTCTCAGCATGATATCTCATACTATCAGCTTAGTACATTTGTTTTAATAAATACTGAATTACGTCTTACCAGAAGTTATTATTGAAATTATTGATGTTAATGATAAGCCAATGACAGGAAATGAGTTATATTTAATTTTGAACACTAAACGAATGCCAGATCTAACACTGAATGTTGGACTACTCTATCATGTTACAGAATTGTTGACACTGCACACGTTTCATGCCCTTCAAACTGTGAGGGTGGTTGAAACTAAGGAAGAATACTTTTGTTATCCTACTTCATTCTGTAGTTAGCTGCCAAAAAAGTTTATGTACCTAACTATTGACAGCCACTGTCTTTATGTCTTTTTTACAGTATTTTACTGATATTATTTAAAATGTTTAAATGAAAAGAAATATGAGAAATTAGAATAAAAATTTGTATCAGACATGTTTTATTTTCAAAAATACATGCGAAACTTATGGGTCCATTTTCAAATGTATTTTTGCTAATGTATGATATATCAGGCATGTCACAGTTCTTCCAAGAACATCTCCGAAAGTTAGGTGTTAATTCACCTTTAATTATGTGCCTGGACATCACAATTGGCATCTAGCACTATTTTGATGGATTGAAATACTACTGAAAATTTGATTGTCGACATTCAGTTGAATATAATTGGCCTAAGTTTATGCTGCAAATAAGTTAGAGGCACCTAAAGCAAAATTTGAAAATTTCTAGATTAAGAACAGATGGATTACATCAATCTATGTGTAAACTAATAATCTAAATTCCTTTTACAGTTATTGGGGCAAATAGTATCATATTATTGAACCATAAAAAACCAGAATGATTTGGGTTGGAAGAGACCTTAAAGAGTAGCTACTTCCAACAGACATGTTTAGGAAGTGAAAATAATTATATCCTCAATTATGCATCTAAGCCTGATGAATCCTCCTCTGAAATATTCCTGTTTTCTGTAATGGTTGTCTCCATTGATTATGAAAAGGACTGTAGGACCAGGGAGAGAAGAAGGGGTCAACAGATAAAGACAGCTTAGAGTTGAAACCCTTTCCAACCCTTTCTAATATATCTCATCTGAAATCTCTTCCCAGAGCCAGCCAGATGACAATTAAGTGCTGTGGTTTTGGTCTATCAGTTTACACAGTGCAAGAGTTGTTTCATTTGACATAAATCACCAAAACTCTATTGAGAATAGCACAGATATGTTAATCTAAACAAACTGTCCTCCAAAATATAGATAAATCCTATTTAAAACCCCCTAAACTAAATCCCTGTTCCTGGGGAAGTTCTATTTATCTGGATCATGTATCTTGAACTCAAAGGGTTTATTTCACTGATTTTTCATTTCTTGTCAATAAAAATGTTGGTTCTTTTCTTAAACTAAAGAAAAATCAAACACTGAGAAGAGAATAAGATCATCAAAAGTGAATAAGGTCATCATTGAAGTGAATCAAGCAAATGTAGTAACAAGAAAAATTTATTAGGAAATCTACATGTTTCAGAAGATGTGCCTTAGTTACTTAAAATAAGTAAATACTTACTGGCTAGCATCAGATGTTAACCAAATTGTTATTGTAGGTGATAATTAAAACAAAAATTCTATTACTAACAGTCACTCCAATGAATTTAAATTTATTCAATTCATGTCTCATGAGTACATATCAAAAATAAATCACTTGCATATGCATCTGAGAGGCTTTTGAATCTTTTTGATTATGAGAGATAAGCCATTTTTTCTGCTTCCCACTAAAGGTCAGTACTCCTCTTACCACCTTGTTTCCAGTGTTTATAAGTTGGCAGGAAAAAATAATTTTGAGTGAAAAAAGTAGGCAGCCTTTATTTTTCACAGAGAAAGGATTCTTTCTGATAAGTTAAGAAAATCCAAAGTAGATCTCTTTTCAAATACAGAACATCTTGTAGAACTTCTCATTCACTTGATTCAATTACAGTTATTGTACTATGCCTACTTTACCTTGGCAGAAGGACAAAAAGAGAGAGCTGGCCAGGGAAAAACAATCTCTTTCTATTTGGAAAATTAACAGACATTAGTGAGGCAGAATAGTTATTCCCACCAAGAAATCAATATATTGCTTTCATATAAGAACAGAAAAAAACGGAGAATGGCTTTTGGAAATACATGCCACTGCCTTTATCTGTCAGAGCTGCTACAGCAGAACATTTCTTGTGCATCAAGTAAGAGTCTCCTTGGACATTTTTGCAACTCATAAGCCCTAATAGGTACCTTGCAAGTCAGCTTTGACATTCACTTCAAGGGCAGCTGGAGTTCCAGGCTGAGATGTGCCTCTCACAACTCTGTACCTCACTCTCTCTTGCAGATGACTTCTTGTGTAAATTATTTTCAGATATCTCAAAGCAGATTTTCAGCAAGATTTTGGATGCTAACCAGCATCCAGTGGTGGATGTGGTAGAGTACCAGGCTGCCATTCAAAGGGATTCTGCCAGTTCAGAGAGGTGATCAGACAGGAACCTCATGAAAATCAGCATAGGCAAACGTCAAGTTCTGCACAGGGGAAGGAATAGGAAGGATACTCCCATGCACCGGAACTGGCTGGGGGCAGACTGGCTGAAAAGTGGTTCTGAAGAAAAAGGCCTGGACATCCTTGTATTCAACAAGCTGAGCACGATTGTCAGTGAGCCCATGCATCAAGGGCGACCCCCCACGAGCTGCATTAGCAAGGGTGTTGTGTGCAGCTCCAGGGAAAGGCTCCTTCCGCTCTGTTTGGCACCTGGGATATCACATCTGAGTGCTGTGTCCAGTCTGGGGCTCCCTAATTAAGGTAGATATTTCTCTCTACAGAAAGCAGTCCAGCAAAGACCAGCAGGGGAGGGGGCTGAAGCACAGGATGAATGGGGACAGCCTGGGGGAATGGGGTTTGTCAGGCCTATGAAGAGATGATAAAATGGGGATCTTGCTGCTATCTACAGCCACTCTTTCAGAGAACATAAAGGAGATGGAGATGCACAATGGAGAGGTGAAAGGCAATGAGAAAGTTGGAATGTTGATGCAATATAAGAAGTATATTTTCTAACAGGAAGGTGGTCAAATACCAGAGCAGCTTGCCTAAAGGAGTTGTGCAATCTCCATCCCTGGAGAGCCTCAATACTTGACTGGGTAACCTGATCTTCCTGGGCTTTTTCAGGGCCAAGGTTGCAGTGGATGACTTCTGGAGAACCCTTCAAATTCATGTGATTTTGTGAGTTGACTTTTACTTCCTTGTAAAAATTCACATTTGCATGTAAACCTTCACTGAAATAGTCATGGGAGAGCCAAAAATTTTTCAGAAGCTGATGCCAGAGGAAGTTAAGTTTTTTGTCTCCTGTAATATTGCAGTAACACAAATTAATATTTTTAAGATTTTAGGAGTACAAATATTCTGGGAAAACAATCAAGACAAAGATCTCAGGACAGGCAGTTGTAGCTCTGGCAGACCCCCTGAATGCCTTACTCTTCCCTCTTAGTAGGCAATTGCAGCACTGTCCTTCTTTTAAGACATTCTCTCCTGTTGGCTCACCTGTGGACACCCATCTGGGTTGAGGAAGGTGGAGGTTGTGCTTCACAAGATAAGGATCATGTGGCTTCTGGCCTGCACATAATATTTACCTTGACACAAGGGTTATTACACCTTTTCACGGGTGTTAAAAGTCTGTAAGATTTCATACTGTAACAGCTGCCTCACAGGGGTGTAAATGGCCACAAAAGGTACAGAGCAGAGGATATCAAGACTGTAATGAATTTACTTGAAAGTAGCCTTTGTATTTTTTTTGTTGATTTTTGAATTATGAAGTTACACACCAAGTTTTCTCTAAGCCATGTTCGAGTGATGCAGAATTTTGACACTCTGCTATTAAGAATTTTTGTGTTATTTGCAGTGTGTGAATCAGCATTTGTCAATAGGAATATTAATTTCACTATGCCAGATCTGGCCCTTGATTTTTTTTTCCCCCTTTAACACATCTATACTGAGTCAGATTTTCAGAAACACTGAAACACTGCTCTTATGAAAATAAAACTATTTGAAGAATGACAAAAGAGCCAAAGGTTTGCATTAATTAACTCTGGCTACAGAGTCTTTTTGAAACCTGATAAACAAAGAAACTGCACATATTAAAATGTGCCCTTTCAGACAGCATATATCACATTCTACTTTCAAATCCCCTGGGGCAGCCCAACTGCATGTACAAAGGATATAGCTGTGTATAATTTAAGTTGCTCTTTAGAAAAAATACTCAGGTTTTGATATATCAAAATATACCAAAGTGACAAAGTAAACAAACAAAGCTAAATATAAGCCAAGATTCAATAAAAGTAATTTTGGAATTCTGGGACAGTGATAGATTTCCATTTATCTGGTGAACAATACAATGTGCTCATGTGACTATCCTCTGAAACAAGTTTCAAAAATCATCAAGCCCTCTGCTCTCTCATTATGCAGGTAGTGTGCAATGCCAGATGCAAAATAATTGACGTGGTTTCAAAGTTCCTTGGATCATTTCACAACTCATACATGTTAAAATATGTAGGAATTTGCAATCTGTGTGACAGTGCCTACTAAAGTCCATTTTTCTATTGAGTTGTAACTGTCTTTATAATCAGAAGAATTTAAATAGCCAATTGTATATCACATCCTGTTAAGCTATGAATTCTCATTCTGTGCATAACTACTGGAATCTTAGAGAAATAATTATAATAAATTCAAAATAGTTCACAAATCAGTTGGAAGATAAAATTTTTTAACACCATAATTTCCAGGTTATTACAAACAGGATCCCGGTGTTAGTATGAAGGCCCCAACTTGCTAAATAAAGAATTTGATAGCAGTCTTTCAGGGAATAGGCTCCTAATCTGTGTATCTGGTAATTACAGTCTATTTATAGCACACAAAATTTAAAATATTTCCCCAATTTTATGTAGTCACTTTAAGAGGATTATGACCGGTTTGGGCTATTAACAGATCCAGCTGTTGGGGTCATATGAAAATGTGAAAGATGCGGCCCGAGTTTGATTTACAGATGCCTGCTGAGAGGCAATAAAGAGCACAGCCATTCCTTGAGTTACAGCTCTCCTCCTCAGGAGGGAGAGGCGTGAGCAAGCAGGAGCTCCCAGCAGGATGCTCCTCTGTGTTCTGCCTTGTAACCCTTGTACTTGGTGTACACCTGGGGCACAGAGGGCTGCTCTGCTCCTTTTGTGCTCCCACCACTTCATGGAACTACTGAAAAAGCCCTGGTGAGCAGAAATGCTATGTTTAAAGGTAGGCTGAGGGAGAGGGAAGGGAAAAGAGCTGAGTGTAAATGCAGAGCAGATTATGAGGCAAGAACTTTCTGCTTGTGTACAACTCCTGTTGCTTGGTTTTCTGAGGGGCTAACAAAGATGAAATAAACTGAAAATCATGATATATCTTGATCTAAACTATCTCTACTCCCCCTGACTGTGTCCCTTAGTTTTAGATACTTTTGCTTAGGATTTATGTATACCTTCAGCATCAAAACAATAAGATTAGAGAAGCCTCATTGCAGGTCAGAAATCACAGAAACTATCTGAAAAAATCTTATGTGTAAATCAGAAAATACAGGGAAGGAGGATATTAAAGGTATGGCAGTGCTGGATAGGGAAGATCAAGGAAGGAAGAAAAGCACTCATGCTATACTTCAGCAAATCAATGATACAGATGACAAGTGTTTTCCTTTGTGCTAACATTAGACAGTGCACATTTCATCAGGAACCTCTTTATGCATATGTAGTTAGGTACCATTTTTTATATGGACCAAGAAAGCCTAAAATCCAAGATATCATTCCTGCTTTAGCCAAAGAAGCAAAATTCTCACTAATTAAGATGAAATATGCTATTTGTGCAAGATTCAGCTGAATCTCTATTACTTTTTCTAGTAAAAGATGAATAAAGTGACTTAAAATATAGTGATTCTAAACTGTCATCTATAAATTCGTGTAAGCATCTTTTCTCTTCCCCTCCTCAGCAACTCCTTCTGCTGTTCATGCTGTCATAATAAAGACATGTAGTTAAGAGATTTAATTTATCGTTCTTATTAATCATCAGATAAGAACTCAATAGTCATGGCCTCTTCATCACCAAAAATATTTTCTGAACTCTTAAAATTTACTTTGAGAAGTTTAAATCCACCACAGATGCATTCCTATCAATCCAGTCTAACTTTGAAACAACAATTACAATGATATCTGCATTCATACATCATGCTTTTAAATACTGTGTTATCTTCTAAAATTCAGACACCTAAGACTTAGGACAACTTCAGCCTTATATCCATGGAGATGTCTCTCTGAATCACAGAAAAAGCCATGTCCTTCTGTGAAGAGGGGTTTTGGTTTTGATGGGGTTCTGGTTTTGAAGGGTGTGAAAACTTGAAGATCTCCTCAGTTGTTCATGGATGAGGAGACTTCTGGGGAGGGACTTGTGGGCTGGAAAGAGATTTCCTCTATCAGTATTCTTGTTATTTCTTTCTGACACATGAATGGATGCTAAAATTTTGTGTTGTTACTTTCACTTATAATGAACTTGCTCATTGTGATGCTTGTGATATTATAGCTATAAAATAGACAAGATTTTAGCTGATTAACTCCCATTGAAAGAAACTGAGAACTAATCTGATTCCAAAGGCTCAACAGTAAAGCAAGTTTTTTATGGGAAAATTGAGGGATGACTGATGCAGTGATAAAAATTTGAAGAAGATTTAATTAAAGAAAAAAAACTAACATCGTGCCTTTCAAACTTCATAATACATTTCATGTCCAAGCACGAATTTTATCCATCTGTAAAGAAAAAATTGTCATGTATCAAAAACAGCAGAGAAAACATTTAAATTGAATGAGCCACTTTTTACCCTTGAATTAGTTTTATTTCTCTGTGAGTTTAGGGACAGCAAATAAGACAAAGGAAGAAAGAAGACAGATGTGGAAGATAGTATGGAGAAAATGGCTCCCTGGGGAGAATAATGGAGCGAGGGAAGGGTAGGATGTGAATGGAAATCTAGTGAACAAATCATAAATGCGGGTGTGGAGTGACAGAGGGAAAACAGAAAAGATAGCAGCTAACAAAAGACTGGAAATGCAAATGCATTGCATGAGAGACTAAAATGACCATGTTAATTGTCTTTTGTAAAGAAGGTTGTGAGACAGGACTGCTACTTTAATGTTATTAACTCCATTCCCAGTAACTCAGGTCTCATCCGTGCATTCATCAGTCTAAAATCCACCTTGGCTGCCAAAGCAGGCTGAGTTGGAGGTAGTGGAGGGTACTTCCTGCTACACCTCCTCACTGGAGCTGCTCTCCTTCCCTTCTCCTTGCTCCAACCCCTGGAAGGTGATTCAGACCATGAAGAGCCCACATGCAAATGTGCAGTTTTCTTAGGGAAGATGAGGCACTTCCCTACTTGTCTGCTTACTGTCCTCCTAGAACAGCCTCAACTCGATATCATGGCTGAACAGCAGCACAGATCATTGCTAAAATGGAGCTGACTCTCAGTAAATGGGGAGAAGAAACTAAATATAAATAATAAATAACAGTTAAAAAACAATTTTCAGGTAGAGATAAAAATAATTGTGTAGGCTGCTGTTCTGCCCCAAAACAAAGCTGGCCAAAATGATTTCTAAGAAATCTAAGCGTCTTCAAAAAATCACAATACTATTCAACAACTTGATTGTTTTTAAGCATGAATGTTGTGAGTTAGACAATTTTGGAAATTATATTTTATGTTTAGCTAACTTAGTCAAAATTTTCAATCAGCTGACTGACCTGGGGAGCCTCCATATAAGCACAAGATCACATTGATTTTATGTACTCAGTCAGCTGTTCGCAAAGGCTGACAGGCCTGACAACTTGATCAATAAGTGATTCCATTCACCCAGACCTGCAGGTGCCTTTTGTACTCTCCCTGCTGGAAGATGACAATCACACTCATTAAAGGCAACACAAAGCATCACCAACGACATGTTTCCTGTCAGACAAATACAGCCAAGGCCTATTATGATTTTATCTGAGAGAAATTGATTTAATCAGCAGTCTAAGATTTAACCTATTGTTAATAATGCAATTTAAAGCTTTTCTCTGCTGCTTCTGACCAACCTAACTGGAATTTAAATGGGTAGAAGTGACGTGAACAAGCTCACAAGGGTCAGAGTTTATCTTCTCTGTCTGTGCCAGACTCTTTGATGTTCAATGTGAAGGACTAATCCTCACAATTCCAGAAACCATCCTATGAACAAGAAACAATTTACCAAAGTTATTATGTCACATATTGCTGTCTTAAATTAGGTTTTACAGTAGTTTTATGTTCCATGAGCTTGAAACATCTGGAAGAAGCATCAAACTGAAAGCTGACAGGTTGTGTAAAGATAATGTTAGATGAATATGCTGTAATAATGATCTATTCATTTGCAGCTTGTTTTTAGTGTTGTCTTTCTTCTTTCTTTTAATCCAGCATTATCCAATTCACTCCAAACTACATTACCTTTGTATTTGTGGTGAAAAAAAATGTTTTCAGTGGTTTTTTTGAAATTTAATTCACTGAATTTACAAGAGAAAACACATAAAGTAACACCATAATGATGACTGAAAAAAAGGATATTGATTTCTTGTAATGGACTTATTCTACTGTCAGTAACTGTCAGTTTGTAGTACAAACATTTTTCATGGCAGACCTGAACGAATCATCATATCTTCTGGTAATGACTTGCAAATTTAGCATTAAATGTATTAAAATGAGACTGAGTATGAAAATTGATTATATAATAAAAAAGACTTTCTTACCCATCATATCCATTCTTCCTTAGTTTCTGACTACACCCCTGCTTCTTTGAGTTGCATTCTGCTTCCCTCATATCCAAACAGTATTTTTGATGGGTAAAAGAAAAAATACCCCCCAAACAAGGGGCAAAGGAAAAGAAAAGAGAGATAGCAACACTTAGTCTGTGTTCCTGCTAAACAATATGAGTTTGGAGAGAATGTATGGTGCAGGTTGTCCTGAAGGGAAGAGCTGAGAGGATGGGCTCACAGATCTGTTAGGGAGGACATGTCATGCTCCCAGGACTTCATGGTTAGCCAAACCACAAAGATATTCAGAGACTTAAATTCACAAATAGAAGACTCTTAAATTTTCACAGTCAGCCCGTACATGTGAAACATGGGGTGAAGATGTTAAGTAAGAGATCTAAGTGACTCCAGGAACTGAGGGAATAATCTATATGTGAAAGAGAAGTGAGGATGAAACTATTACTCCAATCAACACTGCAGAAGCTAAAAATCTTCTGATTGCAATACAGAAAATTGTGATTTTTTTTTTCCCCAATTTGCTGTAACTCACACATTTTTCTCTAGCTGGGATACAACTCCTGTGATCTGATGAACATCATCTCTAGCATCTCTGACACCTTAGTGGAGGAAGAGCAGGTGTATAGTTCAGGCCAGGATCCCAACAACACACAAGGAATCCTCTCAGATTTCAGTTGCAGTGCTAAAGCTTCAGCCCCAAAGCTGTCACCTCTTGGATGGAGTGAGTCCAGTATCTTCCAAGATATTTCATAATGGGGAAAAAAATACATCCATCCTTCGTGTCTGAGCTAGGAGCTCAGTTTTGTGTTGTTAAATTTTGTGTTAGAGCAGACAAGAAGAGGAAACATCGTGATGACAAGTCAGGATACCTGGTTGGAAAGGTAGGCTTTTCATTCAGCAGCAGAAAAATGGAAGGTGAAAATGTAGCATAGGTTGGTTTTCCCCAGGGAGGTTATGCTGGGAGTGCACTGTGCAAGAAAGAGAGAAGGATGCATACCCCCTAAAGGAGAATTGGAGAGTTAGTAACAGGGAGAGGAAACAGCAGACAAGTGTAAAAGCTACAAAAGAAAATGACTTTGCGAGTGCATTACCTGCAGTGACATTGTCAAAACAGACTGTTTCTGCAAGACAACTGAATAAAAATCTTACTAAAAGGGTGGAATGGCAATGTCACTGCACTGAAAGTCAAAATGGGACAGCTTTAACAATGAGTGAAAGAAAAGAAATTACACTATATCTCTGGGTGAATTTAGAGGTGAAGAGAAAGAAGACAAATGTCTAAAAATATATCGGTGGAATTTCTTGTAAATTCTGAGGAGTAAAAGGTCTTCATAGTAGCTGTAGTTTAAAGAAAACTGAGACCATACATATTCAAGTATCATGAATAAAAGGAAGTTATTTATTGATTATGAAAGAGATTTTGTGTACATGTGTTTTAATTATAATGAAAGTTATACTTCAAAAATAGTTTTTGATGACAGAGTAAGCATGGATCTTCATTATGTTTTCAGTAATGCTTAGATAAAGACATTTTCAGCAAAATATTGTAATGTCACTGTTTGGACATGCACAAGTTACTGCTGAATAGCCAGTCAACATGAATCATCTGAGCTGTGGTGATAGCCCAGGGTGACTTTGAAAAGAGCAAGTGCAAAGTCATATGACTTAGTTCAGTACTTTGCCATATGCTAAGCAAATTTGATTTGCCTCATGTGAACTTGAAGGTGCCTATATAGATAGTTACCCATTTATAATGTGTTTAATGGTGTGAACTTTCAGTGTGAAATCACACAAGAAAATCAGAATTACTGATTAATCCAGTAAGTGACCTTTTATACTGCTGTCAGTGTCACAATGATCAGTTAAATTACAGTGAAAATGGAGATGTCCTTCTGCTGCTGCTACTGATTGTGATGATTTTTTCCTATACTATTTGTAGTGACCCATTTTTTTTATCACGCTAGTTCTATCCTACTATGAATCTTACAATAGTTTCTGCTTCCCCTTGAAAATTCTGAAAAGCTTAATCCCTAATTCTGTTAGAAATTGCTAATGATTCATGAATATTAAACCTGAACAAACCACCTGGTTTTGATTGTTTCCTAATACTTCTTAAAATCAGAGACCCACTTTCGATGGCCTTTGTAACAGAGCTCTGAAATTAGAAATCCACAGAAGCTTCCCTCTTTTTCACCAATATGTGTGTGTCTGCTCAAAGAAAATTTCTGCAGCTGTCAGTTTAAGTGCAATGACAAATATGTTTCTCTGCATATTTTGTTTCAGCTAGTTTGCTCAGTTCGGTATGACTTCACTAGCATGACAAGTTCTACAAGTGTTTCCAGAGGGTAAGAAAGACGAGCTGTCAGGTGTTTAATGCAGGTTAACCCAACATGGCCTTACACATCATGCCTGATTTCAGCCCTGTGGTTATTGGATAATAATACTCTTTCTAGCATCAGTGGCAGGCTGCTACACAATATATTGCTGTTTCTCCTTTCTCTCAAGGTTATATAAAATTTTACTTTATTATTTGTGGTGAATAATCTTGTAATGATACTGTGGCATTTTAAATATGTGTTTTGAGATAAAGATCTCCCTTTTTGTCCATCAGAGCTAAAGATTTTTTCCAAAACACCTGA
Source organism: Passerina amoena (assembly GCA_013401095.1). Classification (NCBI taxonomy): domain Eukaryota; kingdom Metazoa; phylum Chordata; class Aves; order Passeriformes; family Cardinalidae; genus Passerina; species Passerina amoena. Next base: position 2,239,894 of record WBNP01000590.1, on the reverse strand, counting down.
TTTCAAGAGTTCTGTTGACAACTCTTTCTCCTCTGAATTGCAAAGCCCCATGCTCAAAGGCACCACAGTAAGTCCCTGAAGCAATTCAGTAACTTGTTAAAAACTTCTTGAGAGTGGAAGAGGACCAACATGCCCAGCTATCACAGCTTCCCTTTCAATAAATCTGAAGGATTTGGGCCAACTGTTATTAAGCTTACCGCAATCTGAGTGCTTATTTGGAGAGTTCAGTCTACAGAAAATACAACAACAGATTTTGGCATTTGCAGTGATGCTCAGCTCACCCAGAAACAATTAAACCAAACAGGAAATTTAGACTGCCATGGATATATTAAAAAAGGGTGAAAGAGACAGGGCTGGTCAACTGAGTGGCAGGGCTTTTTATTATAACTGATAATTTGCACATTAAAGTTTCCTCTGTGCTCAGAACTGTTATTTATTGCTGCCATTGACAGATCCAATGATATGACACTGAATATTGCTGCCATTGCTAACAGAAAAATCATACTGAGAACTTTCTGGAAGTCAGTGCATCACATATGCTTTCACCAAGACTCCTGAATTGATCCTGAAAAGGAAAATCTGGGTCCACAATTCTCATCACAATTATTTAGATTACTACCTTAGCAATGGATGAGCTGTTTTCTTTAAAAAAAAACAAAAAACAAAAAAAAAACAACAAAAAAACCCCAAACCAGCAGTGCTTGCAGAATGCTCTTAAACAGATCAAAAGAAATAATGAGTTTTCAAAGAACCTCATTCTGACACCTCCAATCCATCATATCTGTATTATACTGATAATCTCTTCTCTTTTAATTAGTGATGCTCAGGAGAAGAACAAGAAACCTGTGAATGTATGGGTGAATCAGCATCTGATTAGCTGTCTTCTTAGAACCTTTTCCATGTTTATTCAGAGAAAGTGAAATTCAAAACTTTGAATGATGGTGATTATTGGTCCATACTTTTTTTCCTAAGAGAAACACTGTTTTTAATTTTTTCCCCCACAGTACTAGAGTTAAAAGCATTTCAGTTAATACACCAAACACACAGATCCAGATGGACAACACTTTGAGAATCCAGAGTCTTACACCAGCTTATAAGATGCAAGATACTGCACACGAGGAAAAATGAAATGTAAGTTGTTTTCTAAAGTGTGATCTGACAAACAATCACTAAACAAAGAAAAAATGTCCTAAAAAATTGGGGTTTTTTGTCAGAAACTCCTATTATTCACTTGTGCACCTGCCCTTTCTTTTCCCACCAGCCCTAAAGCAGCCATACTATTGGTTGGAACTAGCTACAACTTTGCAAAAAGCAGCATCTTGTGTAGGGCTCATATCCTGGAAGGAAACAGCCAGCCGCTAAGCACTGGCTTCTGTGCTTTTGAAGCGAATAGCAAGCTGAATTTTCATTACTTTCTGCAGCTACTTTTGCTGTCTTTCAATTCAATTTTTGATTTGGGGGCTGCCTGCTTTGCTGCCTGGACTTCTGCCACTGCAGTCCTCCGTGTCCCCTCATCCCCACCTGAACACTGCAGCAATGTTCAGACTCCCTTCCCTCAGTGTGACCCCAGAGTGTGGCAGAAGCTGCTTGTTGAGCTCTCCACCACAATGACTACAGGGCAGCAGGGGATATGGCACCAGCTATGCACTAATCCAAAATAAACTCGTGACTCAGTCTGTCTAACTTGCCCAAGACCACCCTAAATAGAGAGCTCCAGTGGGTGCATCTGGGCCCAGATGTTTGGGGTAGATGCTACCAATCTCCTAAGGACTGCCTGCATTTCAGGATAGCTACCAGTCAGTCATTACACCTCACCGTTATTGCCACCCTCAATTTGAAGCAAACAGTCACAGCTCTGCTCACCACTATCTCATTACCAGCTCTCCTTTGATGTTCCAGTGTCAGGAGAGGATGTCTGTCCTTTGTGAGCACAAATAAGCCTCAGTTACAAAAAAAATGTAACTGCTTGTGGAAATACTGGTTTGAAACAATAATTTTAAAGACTTGCAAGTGTTAGGATTCCCACCATGTCACACAGGCCTCTCCTTGCATGCAAAATCTTAATGTATGAAAGGGACAGCCACCCAACACGGTGTGTTCCAGAGGAAGTCCTGGGTATCAGCATGCTTCATAGATCATCACATTGTGCACTAGCATTGGCTTCTTATAAGTCAAGTCTTAATCAGATAGAGTGGAGTAAAGATGAATGTGATCAGCTCATTTTATTAGGTGTTTGTAACACACTTGCACTGGCATATATATACATTTGACTTATAAAATAATTTCTACTAGCCCACTGCATTTGGCCTTTATCCTTCAATACTATGACCTCCACCAGGACCAGCCATTCTTTCCTTTGGTAGGTCTCTCTGAACCACTCTCTGAAGTGGTTCAGGAAAACAACATTACAGAGCATATTATTTCCTTACCTTCCCTTCATCTCCATGCAGGTGCCAAGGTGGTGTGTAACTAAATGTCAGTTCCTCATTTCTCTGGAGGTGCAGATGGGAGTATGCTTAATCACTGTAAATTCATTCATCTGTCTTACTGATCCCTCAATCTGCATGCTGTCAGCCTTCTCCTATAAAGCTAATTGCATAATCCTTGTTCTCAGCACTGACCTTGTCCCACATGGTGCTACATGAGGATACAAGGATGTAGGTGACATTTCATGGTCAGGTTTGCTGTGTTGTCACACTGCTGCCTCTGACATCAGTGACATGTTGAAGTATTTAACCAAAAAAAGAGAAAGCTTTGCACTAACATACTTGGGATGTAATTGTCCCCTTACTTGGTACAGCTGACAATAATTATACAGCTGTGAATACAAGTACAGGTGTAGGTTGAGGAATGGATGTGCATCAAAGGACTGATGTGCATATGAACATGCCTGATGTAGGTTCAGCTTTGCAAACCTTGATGAGCACATTTCTGCAACTGCTGAACTGGTGTGGTCAGACAGTTCTTATTTTGAAAATAGTTTGGTGAGGCATTGTTTTAGAAAAGCAATTAAGGAGCACCATTTATAATAATCTGATGCAATATTTTCTGTTGCTGTGGCCACAGAACAATGCAGGCATACATCAATTTGTGGGGAAACTGTCTAAATTACCAAAAGCTTTAATGAATAAGCTAACAATTGGTGTTTGAAGGCATATAGCCTTGCAAATGAAAATAAATATGAATCCACATTTAAATCTCTGCACTAAATTGCAGGTTCAAATGTTTAAGTTCTAAACCTCTGACTGCTTGTTTTTTTTTGACTACCATCAAAATATTAGCATTTGTGCCTGTAAAAAATTGTGCCCACAAAACTGTAATGCCTCTTTCTTTTTAAAGCAGGCACTAAATGTAATTATTTGTATTACTCTGCAGCATCACATCAACAAGTAAGAGTTTTTGATCTAAAGTTATGTGAATGTTCTTCACTCATCTGCATATTAAAAAAAATTTAATCAACATTAACTTTCCTTTCACTGCTAATATTTATTTTTATTTTTGTGCTTCAGTGTGAACAGACAAGCACAGGCTGTATTAGTTAAAATCCCTAATGACTAATAGCAGCTGCTGTGAGGTGTGGTTGAGGACTCTGGGTTGGTCTAGTCTAGAGAAAAGGAGGTTGAGTGGAGATCTCATTGTTCTCTGCAGTTTCCTGCACAGGTGAAGTGGAGAGGGAGGAGCTGAACATTTTTCCCTGGTATCCAGTGACAGGACACATGGAAATGGTTCAAAGTTGTGTCAGGAAAAGTTTAGGCTGGACATCAGGAAGCATTTCTCTACCAAGAACTGATACCACATTTCTTTACCACTGGAACTGGCTCGCTTGAGAGGTAGTGGATGTCCCAAGGCTGTCAGTGTTTAAGAGGCATTTGAACAATGCCCTAATACATTAATAAACAATGCTGTAACTGTTGGTCAGCTCTGAAGCCACTGGGGAGTTGGATGAGATGATCTTTGTAGGTCCCTTCCAACTGAACTTTCAGCTATAGTCTATTCTGCTCTATTCTAATATTTCTGACCAATAGGAACTGTTGCATTTGACTTTACCAGTCAACTTCTGTTCTCATGATCTTTTGGAAAGCAGAATTTCAAAAATACAGTGGGGCTGAAAAGCTTGGAGATTAGCAGAAATTAGTGAGTGACTGGGTCTTGGCTGAGCCTTGGTCTCCCACATGCTGGTGCATTCTCAATGACAAGTCATCTCTTTATTGGTTTCTTTATTTAAAAATGGAAATTGCAAGTGAAGTCACAAATAATACCCTGCCCTGAATGAAATTTTAAAACTACATAGGCTTTTGTCTACAGATTGTTGCTCTCTTTCCTATAGGTTCAGAGAGGTGAATACAGAGGTGAAAAGGCAGTAAGAAGATTCATTACCTTTCTCCAGATCTCAGCAAGAACAGGGAAGAGGAAACAGCAATTAAATATGGAAAAAAGCCATGGGAAATCCATAATCATTTAGTTGCTACAAAAGGATAAAAGAGGCACTGGATCAGGGTAAAGAATGGTGTCTGTGTTCAGCTAGTTTTCAATACCTCTGAAAAGAAAGTACAGGCAAACAGCTGGTTCAAGAAAGCAAGAGAAAGGTATTATGCCTTAAGAATAGGTATGCACACAATTTCTGCTGTGAAAGTGAATTATTTAGTCTATATTTTCCATGACAACCTTATACCCATGATTCTCTATTATTCCCTATTTCTCTATAAGTCTTCATTGTGATTAGCTGTTTGTGTCTTTACTCTGCTTGCCCTTTTCCTACCAGCATGGGTAGGGATATTCAATCCACACTGTGTGTGCATTAGTTTTCAGATGCATAGGCAACTGATTTTATAGGTTACCATTAAATGTGACCCATTGAAATCATAAACTAAAAATTCAGCTTCATCAGTTTATACTGGCTAACACCAGCTGAAGATTGAATTAATATTAACTGAAAGGAGAAATAGAGCTAATAAAAATCTGAGAAAAAAAATCTGGAATCTCTAATGACAATGGGGAACTGGAAGGTTTATTTTAACACCCTATCTATTAATAATATTGTGCAAGCTAGATAATATTTGCTAAGCTAAGAGGATTAAAGAGAAGGAAATACTGACTTCATGCATACACTGAATACTATTGAACAGGGAAAGCTAGAATACAAACAGAGAGTAAATGAACTATTGGAATAGGTGAAAAATCTCTATTAGACTGATGGGCACTCTTCTGAATCACTCTTCTCATATGTGTCCTTCTACTTACAAATAAAGAGATCTGTTCACTTTCAATCTTATGTATTGTTTTTTTAGGTATGTAACTGAAAATCAGAAAAGCTCAGGTAAGTGCAGAAATAATAGGGCAGAACTGAAAAAAAAAGTGGAAAACATTACAAATATTTTTTGTTGACCCTGCTTGGACACCACATGCTCACCAAAGCTGCTCTATCACTGCTCTCCTCAGCTGGGCAGGGGAGAAAAAACATAATGAAAGGCTCATGGGTCAAGAAAAAGTCAGGGAGAGACCAGTCTTAGGCAAAGCAGACTCCTCTTTGGGATATTAGTTTAATTTATAAGCAATCAAGTCAGAGAAATGAGAAATGTATTAAATACTAATGTTAACTTTTTATCCTGAATCAGCAGATTGTGTTCTGAGGCATGTTTGATCCTGTTCATAAAATTCATGACATCTATTCTTAAAATTACCTCATGAGGGGAATTTTACTCTTTAGAAAGGTATATGTAGTAACTGTCAGCCTAATAATAATAATAATAATAATAATAACAATGAAAAGCCCATAAAACCTACCAACTGATTTTTACTCTTTTTTTACCTCTTAAAAATCCTGTCATGGTTTCCTTTTTTCCCCAAAAGAAGCTCCTCTGCACTTTCATGCAATATTAGTTTCAGGAAAGTCAGACTGAGCATAATTCAAATGCATTGATTTCTATGGAAACTATATTCATTCTCTTAGGCCAAAGACCTGGAAGACTGAATGTAACTATTTCATTGAATAGTTTGTCCTGGCAAGGAGACCTTCAGCCTTCAGATAAGCACAAATATAGATTCTGTCTCACAGAGTAAAATGCACAGGGAAAGAAAGCTCTGTTCTTGCAGAATCATGTTCCCTGCATGGGTATTTGCTGTTCTGAATTCAGAAGCAGTTTCTCAAGAATAAACTCTGGATTTAAATCAGATTCACTGATTCTCTTACCTTGGTTCTGAGTGTGTTCATAGAAAAAGAACAAAACTCAGAAAAACCACCAAGAGGATGTATTAATTTCTTTTCTTTCTCTCTCAAGAGAAATTTTATGCAGTTTTTTCTCAGTTCAGAAAAAATAGCATAATTCAAATCCTTTCTCTATAACCTACAATTGCAGAATGTCAATCTAAGAATTTTTAGGCAATTTTAAATGACTGCTATTGAAGTGACTATTCAGTAAATGAAGAATAGACATTTTAATTTCAGTTTTAGTAGGAGTGGCACATAAACAAGACTCTCTTTCAGTATTTTCCAACAATATTCTTTTAATCTCTATTGCATTAATATTGTGTGAGCTAGTAGTCTAGACTAGTCGGCAGTATATAAAAGAGACAAAATTGTGCTGTGGCTGCAATCAAACCTGATTAAGTAATGCTTCTGCATAGCATAATTTCACCACACTTGGAAAGAAGGGCTAAAAATGTGTCTGTTGAGAGAAGCTCTCTATTGTAACTCTAGAGGCGATCTGGTATTTGGCAGTGAGGGTTCCAGCTTCCAAAGATAACTTCAGTTCCTCATGTGATAGAGTCTTCAGCAGACCAGTGGTAAAACTGTCTCTTCCTAATGTCCAGAGGGTGCACTAGGAGAGAAGAGTAAAGTGTCCATGTGCCAAGGACTGTGGGATGGCCAGTCCTTTGGAGGCTATTCATGGATCCAAGCTAAAGCCCAGTCACTCAACCACTTTGGCCATCTGGAGAAGGAACATTGAATCAGAAACCTATATGAACTCCCCAGCAGCCCCATCCTGTAGGCAGTTTCCAGCCAACACTGTGGGGAATAGTCTCCTGCACAGAACAAAAACATATGTAGAGATCAGTTTCCCGCATCCTCTCCCCCGTGCCTGAACCACAAAGGATATGATATTACTGTCCCAGGCAAGGAGCCTACAGTTTTGAGCCCAAGCCAAAGAGGCTTACTCTTTTTACTTGGAAGATACTCAGCTCAAACTCAATTTATCAACTAAAATTGCACAGTCGTTGAGTGAATCTGGAATAAATGTACATTTCTTATCCACATAATTTACAGCTTATCTGGTATTCTCTGCTTTTAGTATTTTCCTGCCATGCTCAATTAGATGTCTTCCACCACCCACCTTGAAAGTGTCTGTCTTCCAGAAATGTATGAAAACTTCTATACAAAACTCATAAACTATGTATGCCCAAGGTTTTGGTTTGGTTTTTTTTTTTTTTCCAGAATGACCATAAAAGCTCACTTAAATAAATAAAATACCAATTATAAAAATGCTTGGAGAGCAATATTTTTTTTTGTTTGAGATGTAGTATTTAAAATGAATTGTGCCTGTGTTGCTATTTAGCCTGTGGCACTTAGCAGCATTTAAACAATTCCATGTTCCCACAGAACTAAATGCATCTTCTACCATTAATTATAGTAACAGTGATTGATTCTTTGCCCTCAGTGCCTGTGGGAATACTCCCAGGTAATTTTAGAGGATGTGGGACTGGGGCTTAAATTCACTGTTCAGCAAGATGACCATCTCCAGAGTTGTGAGTGATCAATTGCACAAATCTCAGCGTGCTCTTGTTGCACCACTGAAATAAAGATGACTTTCCCATGTCCTGCATAAGAGGAGGATGAAATCTCTGTGCTTGTGTACTTCACAGAACACACAACTAAATTAAACTTATGGAACCATTCCTATGCATCAAATGGGGCTAGCCCTGGCTTTGATGAATGCAGTCCCACACCTGTAAATAACTCAGGGCCAGTTCAGATCAGAGGTTACTAGAGGCTCCTCTAAAAATGCATTTCATAACAGTATTTCAGTCACTGAGGCCAGGTTTTGCTGGCCTTTTTAATTAATAGCAAATTTTCCTGAGTAGCAACCATGGAACAGCAAAGTAAGGCACTACAGAGTGGTATAACTGAATAAAAGTACAGGCATCACCTTTTGATTTGGGCAATGGGGGTAGCAACCAGTCCTATAGTAAAACAGATATAATTTCCTCTTTAGGTTTTTCGCTATGGTACTCATATTCATAAATAAGAGAATCATTGTTTAGTCTCTTATGCTGACAACTATTATGAAAAAAACAGTAGATATTTAATGGAGAATTACAACAGAATATTTATGGCAAGTAAATTATTGTTAAATCAATCAGAATCCAAACAGGCTGAATTATTGATTGTTACAACTTTGCTTTTCAGGCAAGTGCCACCTTTAAAAAAAGCTAGCTATTAATAATTGTTATATTAAGATGTTGCTAGAAATAATTCATTTCTATTGCATTACAGCGATATGAACTAAAGGATTTTCGATAGGATTCTCTAAGCTAAAGTAGTTCAATGATAAGAAACCCAAAACTGACATCTCAGTAAATCTATTGAGTTATTATTCTGAATTTCTTTCTCAAATTCAGTCCAATCTAACTATGATGAATACTCTTCCATTCTTAATACTTCTACTGAAACATTACACAATAGGCCATGTGTGAAATTGTAATTTTTGCATTTGCTACTAGCTATCTTTTGAAAGGTATTCAGCAGCTCAAACAAGCAGGGTGATCTCTAGAAGGATTTTTCAAAAGTACTTAGATTTAAAAAACCCTCATATGTCTGAAAAGGGTGACAGATATTTCAATCAGAAAATTCAGTAGATATCAACCTCGTTGTACTTTGGATAAGTATTACCTTGTGCTTGGTACTGTGAATTTAAGTGGAAATTAAATTCTCCATAGGAGGCCATAACTGTTACTGCAGGGTATGGATTTTAACACAATAAAATGGTATCTTTTGATAAACACCTAAGTTATAGGTTATCACAATTCTATTTCACACTTTTTTACTGTGTAGCGTATACTTGTTTCAATATGGAAACTAACGTCTGCTTCCAAAGTACAGCAGAGAAATCCTATGAAAACTGCTATTATAATAACTATAAAGAATTAAAATAGCTCTTGGGCACTTCTTGTTATTGTTGTTTTCAGTTGTCAAGGGAAAAAACTGAACAAAGAAAAAGAAAGATGTGCTCCCAGCAATAGAGAAAGCTTTTAAAAGGATCCTGTAAACAAGCTGACAACAATTCATTCAGGGTTATGCATTAAAGTATATCTGAAAAAAAAGTAAGGCAGGGCAGTAAGAGGTCTCAAGTCTGAAATGTCTTGTGGGAGCTGCAAAGAGCCTTGTAGCAATAAACCTTTACCATGAGTAACTCATGGTGGCTGAAAAGACAGATTTAGGGGTGGTAGGAAAGTATATACTCTCCTATTAACAGCCACCATGCCACCTGAAGAGAGAATATGTTTTCTCTTGCCATCAAAAGACCCAAAACTTCTGGATTATTTTATGTCAAAAAAGATTGATGGATTTTCTTGCCATGGACTCTACCAGCTGCTTCTATTCCAATGAAAATTACTAGAAACAGCAAGACAGACAATTAAAGACCTGTTGTGGCTCCTTTATCTTAGTGGTAATCTCCAATAAAACCTGAGGCTATTTTTGCACAAACCACTATGAGCAATCCTTTCTGGACGTGTAAGGACAAGACCTGGAGACATAGCAACCTTTTAAATGGTCTGCTTTGAAAAAAAAAAAAAAGATTAGCAAAGAGGTTTTACTCTGTGTGTGAGGCAGGCAGAAGAGTACTTCAATGGAGCTCTGACCACTGCACCAAAACAGCTTGAGCTGGTCAGTGGGGCATCAGACAGGACAGAAGATAAAAGGCTGCTTCCTTTATAAATATCTCTGGCACTGTTGTCATTTTAGTTGATTTAATACCACAGAAAACCTGCAACAATAAGATCAAACTTTTGGGGACTACTTAGAGGAATTTTCAGTACAGAGAATTGTGTGTTTCTAATCTACCAAGTCAAATGGATTTGCTGGGGAGATCAGGAAAAGTTCAGTTTAAACCCAAATGAGAACAAAAAATATGTTTCTTTCCCTCAGAATCATTACTAGATTGTAAACCTTCTGAAGGATATTCTTGCCTTAGAATATAATATGCCCTCCCTTTGAAGGTTCTCTCACTGCTTAGGGAGCACCATCATCTTCCTCTGGCCAGCCCAGCTCCACACTGAGCATCCTCTCAGCCCATGATCACTTCCTAGAACTGTCTCTCACAGTGTTTCTAGCAAAGGCTTTCAAAAACATTTTCAGATCTTGTGTTTAATATCAGGCTCCTTCCAAACTATCAGTATGGCCCCATGCAGACTTGTCAGCGTCTGCCAGATGCTCCATCATTCCAAAATGTGCCCTTCTGGTGGCATCACCACAGCACTGACAGCAGTTGTATGTAACCTACATTATGTATACATGGACACGAGGTTTGGAGGGATTCACAGGCTAGATTTACACTGCTGAGGTCCCCATCAAGACAAGATTCAATTAGTCCTCATCCTTCACATCCAGGATGTTTTCTAAAATGGTTTCTAAAATGGTAAGAATAGAAAAAGTGGTGTGAGGTACTTTAGAAAATCCTTTTAACAGGTGCTGGGAAGATCAATGCACAAGGCTTTGGTGCTGTACACTTATCTGCACAGTGAAAGGTCAAGAGACAATATACATAATAAGGATTGAATAAGGAAAAATTTTCACAGTGAGTTAAGTCCTGGAAGAGGTAGCCTAAAAATCTGTCAAATCTATATTGGTGAAACACAAATTCAATAGACATGGTCCTGAGCATCTTGATCAGCTTTCAAGTTACTTCTGCTCAGAATAAATCCTGCTCTATGTGACCTTCAGAGGCCCTTTTTTTCCAGCCTTAATTATTTCTACAACTCTCTGATTGTACAGTTGATTCTCTGATTCACTTTTCCAATGAACCATTGATTCCAACTAGTGTCTAGATTTCCCAGAATCACAGTTCTTGAAAGATCTTTCTTTATTAAGACAAAATTTTGGGAAAAGGGGTGTAAAATAAAAAGTAAATGCCGTGCTTTTTTTCTATCACTGGAGTCACAGGCAAAAAAAAGGGCATAAGAATTTGTTTTAATAACATGTTACTAATAGCATTTCATAAAAATCTTGTATTTCACAGAAATTAAATTAAATAAATATTAAATGGAATGAAAATGAAAGAAATGAAAAAGTTAAAATTCAACCTTTTATCCAGATTGAATGTGCTGCTGTACTTTGTAAAGTTTTGACAAATGACTGAATGGAAAGTGATTGCACAAGAATCTTTAATTATGGTTATGCAGCAACTCTGCTACATTTCAAATACAGTCAGATGTAAAGCAAAAAAACAACGTCTTTCTCCTCCTAACCACCAGCTTTTCAAACTCTCCTTGAAGTTCAAGAGGTTTCATAATACGACATGGTAAATAATAAAGGTTCTGGCTGATGTTTTCAGGGCAGTGTGGTGGTTGTTCTGCTCAGACCCCACTAATTTTAGCAGATAGCATCCGTAGAAGAGAACTCTTTTTCCTCCCTATTTTACCTCATTCAATTGTTCATTTCTTACTGCATCAGGCAAAAGAGATTCCAGCTGTGTGAGAAAACCAATGACTTTGTGGCACTACATGAAGCACAAACCTAATTGAAGCCTACATTTGTCACTGTGCTTTCAACTACCAGCAGTAATGAAACAAACAATATCTTGCTTTTGTGCCTTCTCTGTTCTCATCTGGTGAAAGCTGGTCACAGTTTGATTTACTAAGACCAGACTGAAAGATATGTTAATGATTTAACCCACCATATCTGGAAAATTTAAAATGAATATATTTTGCATACGTCCTGCTTAAGGAATTTGACCGCCTCACAGTCAGAAGTGTGCCAGTGCTACTAAACATGTGATTCAGCATGAAGACAAAGAACAAATAAGTTGATAAATATCACTTTTTCCATGTAATCTTTGTGTGAATTACATTTAAGTTAACAGTTGAGTCACATTCTACAATCATTCCCCTAATTTTAAAGTAGTTTGGGGACTCAGTTGGCACAAGAAACCTAGAGACACACAATTAAGTTTGAATAATGGCACCTTCTTACATCAACACAGCTCATTATTTAATACTATCAAAACATCAGTTTTAATTACATCTGAGTAGCTAACAATAAATGTCATAGATTTTCTTTTCCTTTCCATTATCTCTGCTAAGGGGCCCTTCTTTTTCAAGTATGTACACATAATGCCTGAACTATGCAGTTTCCCTGACTGTGCCTATAACCTGATTTCGATACATTTGTGCTTTATATCAACTGGGAAATAAATGTGAGTAAACCTAGTTGTGAATTCCCGCACGTGACCATTGGAATTATCTGAATGGCTAGCAAACTTCCTTATACACAGCTGACAATATTACTTCAACAGGAAAGTACAGGCTTGCCAAGGGAAAGGTTTTGTTGCTGTTCATTCAGTGCAATTAACAGAGCGTAGAGGCATTGCCCTACACTGCACGGTATGATAATTACACAGAGCTTCAGCTGGAAAACCTTTCTGTGGAGCAAATCAGGTTCCACTAACAAACTCTAGAGTGCGCTTGAGCCAACTTTAATTCCTTAAACTTCCCTGGACAAAACGGGAATCATGTTTATGTCTGCAGCCCGAGGAGGAAAGATCAGCCACTTCCAGAGGGCAAGTCAGATTACTTCAGTGTGAATGACTGCAAGACATGGCTGTGGCAGTGTGGAGAGGAGCTGGAGCAGTCCATCTCTCTTTAGTAACTATAGAAGGAGCTCCAGGACCACATTAGCTAAGACCTCTATGTTTTACACCACTCAGAGCACATGAAAAAACCTTGTTCTGAGAATACAGCCAGTGCATGCACAGCTGAGACAAGTGTTCTTCAGAACAGTGCCCTTCCTCCTCTGCTGCCTAGAGTCAGAAATAGGAAAGGAAAGCATGTACTTCTGTTCAGCCTGGCAAAGAGAAGGCTCTGGGGACACCTGATTGCAACCTCCCTGTACTTAGAGGAGGCTACAAGAAAAATAAAACTTTTTTACAGGGCCTGTTCCAATAGGACAAGGGATCATGATTCTAAACTAAGGTAGAGTCAATGAAAAATTCATACAAGGAAGAAGTTTTTTGCATTGAGTGTGATGAACACTGGCATCAGTTGCCCAGAGAGGTGGGAGATGCTCCACCCTGGGAAATATTCAAGGTCAGGCTGGATGAGGCTGTAAGCAACCTGATCTCCTTGAGAATGTCCCTATTCATGGCAGGGGGATAGGACTAGATGACCTTTAAATTCAAACCATTATATGATTCTAGAAGCAAGGGACACCTTCTCGCTAATGAATGCTTTCTTGGACTTCCTTCTGTTGAACCAGCCCAAACAGAGTGTTTCATGCTTCCTTATTCCACATAAAAATACCAGTGGGTGAGAACATTACAAAGTTGAAGTCTCAGTTCCATATCTGCCCTAGAAGGTATTAATCATCTCTTCTCAAAGTCCAGCAGCATTCACAGAATAGCACAACCTTTGAGATTTACTGTACTGTTCTTTACTTTGTTCTTCTGTAGGGAATTACCTATTGCAAATATTTTGAAAAACAGAAGAAAGTATTGAGGTTGGTCAAAAACATTGGTAACAGTTTGTGACAAGGGCCACTGCTGCGTTCCTATAGTCCATATTAAAGTCTGTTATGTTACTACGTCCTAAAGAGTATAGAGATCTATGCTAAAGGAAATCTCCAATTTTTATATCCTTAAAACTAACACAGATCAATTTTACCCCAGAAACAGATTGATTATTACACTGATTAGTAGGTTTTATAATTTCTTTTGTTACTGTTTGTTGCTTTCTATGCTGAATTCTAGCTGACGTATACAAGCATCTATCAGGTGTCAAAGGGTATAGAGGTAAATGGAGGTGATCATACATTTTCTTGAAAACTTAGGCAAATCTACAAGTAGCATGTTGATCTGACAATGCTGCCTAATTTATCCTTAAACATTTTCATACAGTGGAATATAAATGAGACCCTGCAAGACAAATATTTGTTTAAAAATATTCATATTGCTTCATTGTCAGCCAAAAGAGAGATCACTAAGTGTTTGAAATCAGGAAAAACTCCCACTCATAACTCTTGGCTGGAAAATATGTATAGATTTGTTCCACTGAAAAAGGCTTGCTGTCAAATCAGCAGATGAACACAAGATTTCAATGAGATAAGGCACTCACCTTTCTGGGCCTTTGTTTAGTGATATAATGATGGTATGATCAATGAGCCTATTGCTATGAGGACATAGCAATTAATCTCTGAACTTGTTAAATTTCTGATTAAACTAATAATTTCTTCTCCAAGGCTTAGGTTCTGGCTCTGGAATCCCACTCCAATGAGTAAACCAAAGCAAAACGAATAAAACCCACAGAACACACCCCAGCGGTCCTCAGATTGCAAGACATTAATCTCCAGTGATTTACAGAAAACTTTTTTACAGTCTCTGCCACTAACCAATCTAAGGTGAGCAATGGCATTCTCCAGACTAATCAGGGTGCAGGAAAATAGACTGAGCATGCAACTGTGTCGCTTGCTTTCTCTGAGGACTCCCCAAACAGTTGCTCCGATTAGCAGCCAGTAACAAATGTAGGACTCTTATTTTCTCCTCTGTTTTTAACTTTGCTGCACATTTACACATTGTGCATATTAGTAGCTTGTTATTTTAATAGTTATCACATAAGAAAGAATGAAGTGCGTCATGTGTTATGTGTTCGGTGCTTTTGAGAAAAAAAAAAGAGCTGTTTGCTTTGGCAACTGCAGCTCCAGTAATTTGTCAGAACAGGAGATGGTAATCTAACAGCATATGGCTGCAGATATAAATACAGAGCTAGAATTATATGCAGACACACTATACATTAAAATGAGAAACATTTCATGGGCAGTTGGTCACAGTGATAATTCCAAAATGCAGGATTTAGTTACCATTCTCAAGTATTTATCCCTTACTATTCACAGTATTTTGTACTCTCAAATCCTTATTGTGCTCTAAATTTATCTGGAAGATGGCAGATAACCAGATTCTTCCCTAACTGCTCTAGGCATGCCATTTTCCTCAGATGCTTCTTATTATACCACGCTAAGAGCAGAATGAGACAAAACTATATCCTATGCTTAAATATGCTTATGATTTATCTGTACCATTAGTTTTCAATGGAGGGAAGAGAGAAGAAAGTGACGAGTCTCCATTAACTCCTAGGGAGAATTATGGCTTGAGGAATGTTATTTAAAGTTCCTCATAATTTGAGTCCTTGCTTACAGAAAAGCAGACTCTTATGTACAATGAAACAAGCAAAAGCAATGGAGGTTCTTCAGTCTTGAGCAATTTTGGAATCAGAAGGTTTCAATGAAGGATAACAAGAGGAAGGCACCCAAGGCTGTTACATGTATTTCAAACTTAGCTCTTTAATTGAAATAAAAATTGATTTTGCCTCACTACTTTCTTGAAAAACTGTCCTATTTTTCAATTCACAAAATTTGAAATCAATGTGATTTATCTTCACTTCTTCAAGTTTCCCTATTGCTGAACTGTCAGATTATTTCTGGTTTTTAGACTGATTGCTACATTACCACACTAGTATGTGGATCAGCCTACACAATGGTGAATGTGGCTTCAAAAAATAAAGCAACAAAGCAATCTCTCAATTTCGCTAATGAAAGTGAAATCTTCATTCCTTAAATAGTTGGATATCAAAATATGGCCATCACCTGTGTGCACTCTGAGAGGTATAAGTAGCAAGGTTTCATGGGGAGGACTGAAAAAAAAAAAACCCAAAAACCAAAAAAATTCAGATTTGCTTGGAATAAGTAGCTGGGGAAAAAAAGGAGAAAAAATTAGAAGTGAGTTCTCTGTTCATGTTTATCTGAACATTATCAGGGCTGTTACTGGGATCATTACTGCTGTTTGCCTGCTGCTGTGCTGAGGCACATGGATGCAGTAATGAAGAATGGCCCTACAGTGTGAAAACACATTCCTGACTAAATTTACCATTAAGCATAATCTCAAGCACTACTGAGATATACATTATTTCAAGTATACCAAAAGGGAAAAAAACAATGACAAACCTTAGATTTTCACAGCATGCAATTTAATAATCCTATGCTATTTTAAAATGCTTTTAAGTGTCTTGATCTGGCTGATCAAACAGCAAAAGTATCTACAGAAGACATCAGTAACTGATACTTTAACAGGTATGGTCTAACTGATAAAATTTTATTTTGGACCAAGAACCAACTCTAAATTCAATAGGAATTATAAGGACTTAAAAGGATACAGTAATCTCAATTATTGACACCAAACAACAATAAATAGAAAAGAAAAAAATAGTTTTCTATTATGAATCCTTTGTTAAAATAACTAAACTGATAGGGATAATGAATCGCAGTTTATCTTTTGTTGCTGAGGGATTTTTGTTTCCTTATGTTATTTTGCAGAAGTTAGTCACTAATGCAATAATATGGAAGAGTATGAATTAGCTTTCAAACCTATGATGCATGTCAGAGTGATCTGTCATTATTTTTAATCAGATGGTTTTAAGACAAAGAAGCAAAACTTGAGTTGCAATTCTTGTTTTATCACTGCTGAAGCATGAGGTGATTTTTTATAAGCCTGACTTGCCAATCTGACCTTGAAAACAGTTTATTCATTAACCCTCTGTTGACAAAAGAAATACTGATCTAGTAGGAAGGCAAGTCTTGACTTTTCTTTACTAGGAAAGGAAAGATTAAGCAATCCATAATGCCATTGTCAAACTGTAAAATGAGTTCAACAGGATGTAGTAGAAATATGTTGCAAGAAATGTTTTTCAGACCCTAGGCATTAACAGCAAAGGGTTCTAGCTCATTCTGAATGAATTTCAATTGCTGCAGTAAAGATAATAATATCTCTCTTCATATAAAGCCAAAAAATGGTACATTGACACTCTGTGAATAGATTTTTGTTGACAATAAATAAAGTCTAAATATCCATAACTCCAGAAAACAATGGAAGACCTGTGGAGAGCACCTGATAAGGTCGAGTGTTTTAATTTAAATAAGGAAGTAAAAAATATTGCCAAATGGTCCCAATTTTTTGATTTTTGCAATGCTTTTCTAGAATTTCCAGTATAAAGTTCACTTTCTTTTATTTCATACAGAGAAGGATCATATCTAAATATTTACAATAGCCATTATTTTTGTAGAGCAAGTGGATAAGTTTACAAATGTCATAACCAGCAGTAGATACTCGGGTTATCTGATATGTATTATAAAGGCATTATTTAGTTTGGTTAGACTGGGACATTCATCACAGTATCCAGGTGCCTTACAGCTGCTCAGAGAAACATTTGTTAACAACTGGTGTAGTTCAAAAGAGTTGGTTCAGAGCAGAGATCATTTGTTGGCATGCCAGACACAGCTCTTGAAAATTAACCATGGCCAAAACATATGGATTAAATGTTTGCAAAAAGTTAAGAGATAACTGGGCATGAAAAATATTAAAACTAAGTAATTTATACACTTTACTGCTACCATACTGCAGAAACTAGAAAATTCCAGACAAAAAGTCCTTTTCCAAGAAGGACACATACTACTGCTTTACGGGAGTCCAGCCCTTGGGACCAGTAGTGAAGCTGCAGTGAAAGACATCATGAGGCAGTGCTGGAGACCATGGAGACCACCAGGAACAGAGCCAACATCTGCTTTTAAATTATAGCCAATACCTTGATTTTCATCCAGTGTGCAGAGTGAGCCAGTACAGAGACACATGTTCAAAGAGCTGGGTGTTCTAACCAGTCCAGCCCACCTAAGTGCCTTTCTCCCTCTGCCAGCACCCCACACTTAGATCCTTTTCTTCCTTTTATCCCTGGCTCAACTAAAAAAGTCTTCTTCAGCTACTCCCATGAGAGCTTTTTCTTTTGTTTCATCTCTCCTACATTCTAGTCCTGACCACCTAGGAACTGGAGTCATGCCATAACCTGGTCCTACTCCTTTTCAAAGTAGCTCTGACTGTAAA
Source organism: Passerina amoena (assembly GCA_013401095.1). Classification (NCBI taxonomy): domain Eukaryota; kingdom Metazoa; phylum Chordata; class Aves; order Passeriformes; family Cardinalidae; genus Passerina; species Passerina amoena. Next base: position 2,221,763 of record WBNP01000590.1, on the reverse strand, counting down.
GTTATTTCTAAAGGCAGAATTTAGGCAACACTGAAGTGTGTCATCTCCTTCTGCAATTCTCTCCACCTGCCCCAAAATAGCTGACCCTTGACAGAACCACAGCACCACAAGGCTTCTGACATATGAATTAACTCAGCTGCAGTAGTTTGGCATTCACTTATGATTGCTCCCACCTGCCTCTATTATTTATGCAATGCTGTTTTGGAGACCAGGTCAGCATGAGGAAAAGTTTACCAATATAACTATTCTGGCAAGCTATCCTTGTGTGGGTGCAGCTTCTACTGGCCAGGGAGAAAAGAAAAGAAACTAATTTTACTGGCACAGAAAACACTCATTCTCATGTGAAGCAAGTTGTACTGGCAAAAACACTTTCCATCCCAGGGTAACCATATCTACGCTAAGCTGCTGACAATATAAACACATGGTTAAAATAAAAATACCCTTAGTTGATACTGCTGTGCTGGAAAACTTACCTGCTGTAGACCAACAGCAAATTTTATGGCAGAAAAGACAGTCCTATGGATAAGCAAAGGAAACCTATCTTCTCTAGTAAGAAAAATGGTGGGGAGGGAGAGACCAACAATGAATTTGTAAATATGAAACATTCATTATTTCTAATGATAATTGTTTCCAGTGAAAATTTATAAGTAGGGTAGAGTAATTAGTCTAATTGTCTTGGCTTTTTATTTGGTGATCAAGGCAGTTGAAGGGAGAGCACAGTAAAAAATATTTCAGGCTTACCATGGGAAACTGGCTAAAAGTGGGATTTTCCAGGGGATGTCCTTATATTGTAAAAGTGCATACTGACTCATCCAAATTTTAAAAAAAATCATTCAGGCTGAGGTAAAACGGAAAGTAAAAGCTTCTCCTCCTTCTTTCTTAGGGTTAAAACCCATCATTAAGAGAGAAAAAAAAAAGGAAGCATTAATAGCTGTGGCATTTACAGGTTCGTATTTTTTGTTTCTCTCCAGAGGCTTCCATAGAAGAGCCATTTTCATTTTTCTTGCTGACTCAAAGAGTTCTGGTGTTGCAGAAAATGCTTTAGCTTTTCTTAATTGTTACAGTTGCACAAAGAAATATCTGTGTTGCTTCCATTAGAACTGCTATCGGCTCTGTTGTGCAATTTGTTTTCAAAGGAGGTCTGGCAGGATGAGTGCTCCCATTTCTGACTTGCTGCTGCCCAGGGCAGTGGGTGACTGTGACAACTTCTTTTATTGTTTCCAGCTTCCAGTAGGTAACCCTCATACTTGCAAAGTGTGAGAAAAATCTCATTTTGTCTTTGTTTTATTGAACAACTGTCATGCTGTCAATGGGAGGTGTTCATCAACAGTACTTCACAGCCCCAGTTGCAAAACCACCCTGTACCCTGGCAAGGACATGCATGTGTCTGGCAGGCACGCAGACTGTATGAAAGCACGAAGGCATGGCTAAATCAACCTCTTTGCATTGTCAGGCATAGCTCTGCCTTCAGGTGCAAATGTTTGTACTGCGCCTAGGCCACTGAGGGAAACCTGTTAGAACCTAAAGCTTTAGTGGTGTGAAGAGGCCTCTGCTGCGAGAGGGCAGCTGGGGAGGAGGCCATGCAGAGGAGGCTTTGATGTCCTGCTGGGCTGAAAACAAGACACTCTAAGGGAACATTAGACTTGAGTTCCGGACTTGCTTCTGGTGGTGTGACAGCAGAAATCACCTGAGCTCTTGGGGTAACAGTGAATTGAGGCCACGTGCTAAAATCAGTGGAAATTACAGTCTCAAATGATCTTAATCCTATACAAACAGAAGACACATGAAGGTTTCTACATTTCTACCAAAAACCTCTCAAAGACTAACTGTGCAAAGTTACAATTTTTGCACTCTTGTGCCTTTCCTAGTACACATTTTGTATGCTTGTCGGTTATTGGCATAAAATTGTTTCTATTTGATCTCATGCCTTAATATACATAAATTTCTTTAATATATACACTATATTGCTTACATCAGTAGAGCTGATTTAAACAAGGGTTTGCAAAGCAAGGTTTTGGGGTGGATGTTTAAGCTTTTTTTTTTTATTTTTTGTTATTTCAGTGAAAATAAAAAGAACTTTTCAAACACTGTAAAAACACCTAAAGCATTTTCTTCCTGAAGGGAAAAAGTTGATTTAGTAGACCTGAGCTCTATGGCTTGCTGTGCCAATGACTCACTGGGCACATCTCTGTGATTTGTAGCAGCATCATTAATGCCTGTGCAAGGTCTCCCAGTTTTACGACAGAAAGGGTATGCCATTACACAGGAGGAGCTCCAATCAGGTCAATGAATCTCCTCAAGGGAGCCAAGTTTCATCTGTGTCTGGATGCTGGTAGGAGCATGAATTTCGGATTCAGGATTTAAAGAACCTAAGGTGCAGAGTACTGATTGCATTGACTGCACTGCAGGGAGAAAGAACTTGCCAATGGGTTCTTACCTTGCTTCACTTTTCCATCTTAAAGCTTTCTTTTCACATTTCAGGGCCACTTGCTACTGCATCACTGCCATTACTTGCACACACTGCTAATTGAACTCAGGTCTCAGATTAATTTTATGATACAAGATTTTACAAGAGTGAGTATAAGACTAGCAGGCAGAAGACTCTTTCAATCATGAAACCACAGAAATTAGACAAAGAAAGATCTTATTAAGTAATTTACTACTTCCTAGTGCCAAATGATTGTTTTCCAGAGGACTTACTTGAGCTCTTTATCCAGTTACATTTCAAAAGAGCTCAGTCACACAATAACCCACAAAACACAGCTCATATTTTCATGGACTTTACTACTCAGAAAGTTTTTTTGGAAAGTTCATCCTAAAACTAAATACAGTTGTATCTGACATTCTAATTCTTCTTCCCAGACCCAGCCATAAAAACCCCATTTCCCCACTTTCAGTGTTTCCAGCCCTCTGACTTCTCTACTGGGAAATGATTATCAGACTTGGCCCCTCCTGCTGTATCTTTTCTCTTGTGTAAAACTATACTTAAAGTTCTAGGGTGACCAAACACACATGCAGAACGTTACTTGTTTTTGCCTCAGCTGTCAGATACCAGTACTGAGTGGTTGTGACAGGAGCAAAGCAGACATCAAATTACAACAGCAAAGAAATATTCTGATATTAACACTTCAGCGTCAAACACTTGGTCAGTGTCAGTGTGGCAAAATTTTTAGTATAGTAGTTACAGCAATACTCCTTTTTTTAAAAGATTGGATAGCACAGTAGTTATTCACAAAAGGTGGAAACACAAATATATACATGTGTGTGTGTGTATATATATGTATGTATGTATATATGTATCTGTACCCAGAGATATATGCAAAATAACACCACTGAAGATGAGTTATTTAGATGGTAAAATTTCAAGATTTAGACCACCACATAGAGAAGATTTAAATATAAAACATTCAGGGTAAGAATCACTAATTCCCTCAGAGGTATAACTTGCTGCTTCAACACAAAGAAGGGCTTGGGGATATCTGTCTTTTGCAATATTCTGGCAATTTTGGTTGTCTTCCTTTTTTTGTGTCTGTCACTAGTAGTTGACAACTTATCTTCCCACTCTGCAGTTCCACACCTGGAAAAGCAGTGTCACCTGTCGGTCACTTCAAAACATGTAACTCCATTCAGCAGAAGACTTTAAAGCAGCATGTGCAGAGGATTTCCTACATTTAAGATGTGTGATGAATTTTTCTGGGTGAAAGAGAAGAGACAACAAAAAGGAAGGCAGAAAGCAGTAAAATGAATGTGGTGATCAAAGGAGAGAGGACTCCTGGAAAACAAAGGGTCAAATCTTCAACCCATTTTTTTCCTTCTCTTTATATAGGAGCCAAGGGGATGGCTGATACTTTGCTACAGCAGCAGCTGTTTCTCAAAATAAGTGTTGGGAAGGGCAATCAGGCATCCCCCTCTTAGAAAATAATTTCAGACATCATGAGGCAGACACAGTTGTTCCTGATGTTCACAAAGAAATCAGGATGGCAGACAGTGAGTCCCCAGTCCTTCTCTCAAAATATCAAACTTGCCTGTTCTCTTCTGCAACTTGAACTGTGTCTGCTTTTGAAAATAGTCAAACAGCTTCCTTTGAGTTTGAGCTTTCCCCATGTGCTGACTTGCAGGCTTTTTCTTTCATCCCCTCTCCTGCACAGAGGCCTCATGCTCCTCTCAGCAGAAATTCCCACACCACGGTCTCCCAGGAGGTGACACCTTCCTACCTCTTTCTTAAAATATTTTTCCCTCCAGTTTGTCTGAGTAATACCCCAACCACTGTTCCTAGAAGAGGAAAAGTGGTGGACAGCAAAGCAAATCCAAAGCCTGCTCTAGGGTTAATGATTTTTGGGACTGCTGTTATGGAAGGATTTAGCCACTCATAGATAATTGCTTCTGCTTTGGCTATTTGTGAGGAAGAGAAAAATATACTTTTGAATGAACCCAATGCTACAAGGAAATTGTGTCTGCTGATGGGTTTCCTACCTGCTGGGTGCTAATCTATTGACTGGTACCAAAGACAGCCTGGGGGAGGATTTCAAGGGGTGCACACAGGTTCAGTGCACAGAGGTCAGTGAGAAGCCTGCAGTCCCTCTCAGAGGGCAAACAGTATCCAGCTTCTGCACCCACCACATCTGAGCTTGGGCACTGTACCTCTCACAGAGGCAGGATGCTGTGAGGAGGTGATGCTGGCATCCTGCCTCCTCCTGATTTTGAGATTGCCAGGAGCTGGGACTCACTACTTCCCACAGTGGCAGCATTTTCTGACTTATACTGTGGGTCTGACAATACCATTTTTCTTTAGTTAAGAACAAAAAATGCAGTCTAGGCAACCATAGTAGAGAAATTGCTGATCTTAGGGTTTAGTGCAAGCTCACATATTTTTTCTACCTTCTTCATGGAGGACAGCCATCATTACACTCTCTGTTTCTGATTTCTTTCTTTTTTTTTTAATATTTCCAGTTATTAGATTCTGATTCCATAAATGTCTGTTTACCCATAGCCATACCAGTAGCCTGCTTCCAGAAACAACTGATGCTTTGAAGAAAGGTGACTGCATGGAGAATACAGCATTTAAGATTGCCATCTTTCATTGTAAAACTCTAAAAGTGAACAAAGTATACATGGGATTTAAGATCCTGTAAAAGGATTTAAGCAAAAAAAAAAAAAAAAATCTGAATGAGACAATGAGAATATAACAGCAACATCAGTATGTTTTATCCGAATAAATATTTTACATTGGAAAGGCAGAAGCTGTCAAACTGTAAAGCATGAACCTTGCCTGAGGCCTTTGATACAAGATACAGACTTTTCCAGAACACATAAACTAAGAGTATAAATTGATGTAAGTACTTTTCATCTCCCCTTTTTGTCCATGATGTAATTATTTTGGCAGTTAATAAGACATTCAGAGTTGCACCTCCATCTTTCCTAACTTGATACAGCCAACAGATAAAATAATCCCCCGCAACAATTCAACCTCTAGCTATGAGTCACTGTCTCTGATGAAAATGTGTCACTCTGTGTTATCTTGGGCACAAGAAACAGCCAGGGCTTTTCTGAAACTTTTTCACTGGGAATTAGAATTTCCTGGGGTGTTTATTCAATTTGTATGTATTAAGCACCCAACCAAGGGGCTGTTGACCTGCCTGTTCTCAGGCACTGAACTCTTCAAAGACACAATAACATGACAGATAAAGGGAAAGAGACTGGATTAATGGAGTTAAGGAGGAATCAAAGACAAAACAGTCTCTCAAATACACACACACACACACAAGTGCAGTTCTCCTCCCTTTTTCCTCACACAAGTCTCAAGGATTTCTCTACTAGGAGAGCAGAAAACATGCCCTAGATCCTAATCCTTTCCATTACGATAGACCCATTTCCTTTGGATCAGAACACATAGATTAAATATCTCTAAATTAATTTTCATATATTTAAATATTTTTAATCAGGTTTTATTTTTATCATTCTTTCCCATGCACCAGAATTATATTCCCTGAATGGCTAAAGAGAGAACCAGTTTTAACTATATACAAAGTAGATTCCCAGACAGAAGCAAGGCTCAGGAATTAGATGGACTATGAGTATCTCTGTGATATTGCCTCTGCTTTCTTCCAAGTGAGAAAAGAGTGATGAAGGGTTACTTAGTGGAATACTTATGTGTAATTAGACAGGGTGGAGGAAGAAATTGTCGCCTTCTCTTCCCAAACTGTGTTTGTGATAGTTACTGAGAGCTTATATTGTTTTAATATTGTTATATTGTTTTATCTCCAAAATGGGAACAGTGTAAACATGCATTCACAATAGGGATTTGAGAAAATAAGAAGAGATTATCTGAAATACAGTTAGAAAAATCAGATGTTATGAGAAAAGATAATAAATATGCAAGAAGGAAGACCTGTGAAACTGCCAGCCAGCCAGCCTCACCTCCATCCCTGGAGCAGATCATTCTAGAGCTCATTACCATCACTTTTTTCCATGACCCTGGCAACAAGGCAAGGGACAGTGTCCATAAACTGAAGTACAAGAAGCTCCAGCTCAACATGAGCTGAAAGAACTTCTTTATGTTGAGGATAGCAGAGCACTGGAACAGGCTTCCCAGGGTAATCACAGAATCTCCCTCTCAGAAGACATTCAAAACCTACCTGGATGTGTTCCTGTGCTTTAGGCGATCCTGCCTTGGCAGGGGGGTTGGATTAGATAATCCCCAGAGGTCTCCTCCAACCCTGGTGATTCTGTGCTTAAAAAACCAAACAAACTAACTAATCCTGCAGCCACCAATACTGGTTTGGCATTAGTAACTAATTATACATGGAATCATGTATAACTAGTACAAGTCAGTATGTCACACTGCTGATCCCTCCCACTGACTTTCTCTACTGAAGACAGGTAGAAAGCACCAGCAGCATTGATGCAGTCTAAAACATGTGTCTCCTCTCAAAATTTACCATGCCTTGGTTGGCACTGGAAGGAAACTTCAATATCTGACAATGGCTGAAAAGTACCCAGGGCATCATGATGCTTCTGAACAGTCTTCACAAGGATTACTCTGCTATTTTGATTTTGTAACAAATACTGGGCTCTTCAGCATGCAGAAGGATGCATTTACAGGCCTGTTTGAGGAGTTCATTCTGGAGAAGTAATACAGCTGTATCTGAAGCATTTACAGAAGCAAGAGACTACCATCTTTTCAGGATACCACAGTGGATTCCTTTTGCCCCATAGCCATGCTGTTAACACTGACGAGTCCACCTCAGCACATCATTGAGGCAGTTTCTGTGGTTAAGCACTGGTTTTCGCTGGTCGCATGCAAAAACCAATGAAATAATTTTGCATCTGTTCTATGGAGAAAGCAGGAGAGCTTGTTACTCCTAACTGTGGTGGACCATTTTCTCTGTCTCAGTAGGAGTCCAATAGGCTGCTGGGCTAAATATGTTTGCCTAATATAGATAATGCATATCCTAATCCCTGCAAATGTGTTGCAAGTACTGTGAACTGAAGGTTGTCACACAAGCATGTCATTTTCATAACCAAAGATCTCCTAAGCAGCAAGAGAATAGTATGAAGTTGAGGATATGTATGTATTCTTGTGTATACATTTACTGTTTTAACCTTCTCCACATCTTGCCAAAAGATGCTCCACAGTAGGTGCCTCTTGGTTTTGGGAATATCTATTGACATATCTTGCTTACCATCACCTCTTGTTAGAGGGGAACTGTTACTTCTGGAATAAACATGTACAGCACATATTCCAGAAGACTTGATTTCTCCCAGAGCTTTTCATGGCTATACAGACTAGTTAGCTATTCACATCAGGGTAGGAGTTAAGAGAGTGGGAGGTTTCTGAAGCAAAGACTGAGCAACCCAAGGAACATCACAGGAGATAAGATGATCTGGCTATTTCAAATTAGCCCTGTGAAGTCTAACTAACATTCTTGATAAGTAGTATTGGAGCAGAAAGAACAAAGTCCAGCTATTGGATGTATCCCCTTAAATGTTACTGGCAGAAAGTTTTCACATCTGGCAATATTGAACCATTTGGTGAACATCAAGAAGTGAATCTAGTGGTCTTCCTGTAGGGAAAATTCCCTTAGCAGCTGATGGGATGTCATAGTCAACAGGATAAGAGCATCAGGATTTTACTGTTGGAGGTCCTTTCTGGAATTCTGAACAGTCTTCAATAAATGACATTACAGTGATGTGTTGTCCCAGGCTTTGAATGTTGGAAAAGGAAAGGTGCTCCTGTTTCTCTTGACAGCAACTGGAAGTTGACAACCTCAGCCTCGAAGATTGAGTATGTTTCTTTTTTGATATTATTATTATTTTTTTAGATCTCATTCCTAATCTAAGCTTTAAAAATATCTAGAACATCCAGGTAGTTAGTGGTCATCACACAGGTGCCACATCAAAGCTAATATGCCATGATGATACTGGTTCTCTTCCTTGAAACAAGCTTGTTTTCTGGGGCTCAGAGCTCTGGGCAGTGTTGGCTGTGATAACCTGTAAAGAGCTGCAGACATGAAGAGAGAGCCACAGGGGTCTAGCATGAGGATGGTGATGCTGACCACACTAACATGGCTTTCTAACTAGGCCTTGGAAAAGCCAGGTTTCCTCAGTCTGGAGCCATCCTAAATGCAGGGTTAGTCTCACCACTTGTGGAAGGGACCTGGAGCATACGGCAGGAATGGTGTGGATAGTCTCACTTTCTGGGGACTGCAAAGGTGAGTGCAGAGACAGCAAAGAAGTGTTGTAATGAACTCCAGGAGTCAGGCACAACTTTGTTCCCAGCTTCTAGAAAGCAAAGACCCTCCAGGTGTTTAAGGGTTGCTGCAAATCCTGCACACTTGTATGCACCACTGGTACTGGCTCTACCTGCAGAACAAGCTCCTGCTTTGGGCTGTCTGGATGTCTTGACAAGTGCTGTGGTTGAAATGTTGTGTTTCCAGGGCACCGCCCAGGTTTTATCCCCCTCACCTCCCTGCCTTCTCCTTGCACATTCTGAACTCCAAAGGGGTTTCCTCTCACAAACAGAGATGGTTATCCTGACCGAGGTAGCAGCTGGACTTTTGAATTAATCAGATTCCTTAAAAACAAGTCTCCGACCTTGCCTTACAGCAGTGTCAGTTGAAAGGGCCTCCAGTGTCATCAGTGAAATTACCATAAATTTACAAATGGCACAAAAATATCAAATGGGAAAGTTCAGTCCTAGTTTTTCACAATGCAAGAAGGAGCATTCAGTGAAATGACCAGGAAGCTGGTTAAAAGGAAAAAATTTTTCACTTACACCATACTGAAGTTACGGAGTTCACTGCACTGGGATGTTGTGGGGCTCCCAACATCCACAGATTTAAGAAGGGATTAGATCACAGGGGAGAGGTCTGTTTGTGGCTATTAAACTCAACCATTGACTACAATCTCTGTCTCCTTTAAATTAGGCTCCAGTTCAAAGGCTGCAACAGGAGAAATATATTTTATCTGCCTTATCCATGTCCTGAACATTTGCTTTCGCCCACTGTTCTCCAGGACTGAACTAAAAGGATTAAAAGGACTTTCATGCTCATCCAGGATGGCAGGTTTTATGTTCTTATTCTGAATTTACAACTCTGTCAGTGAGGTTGGAGCCTGGCCCACTATATGTGGTCATTTTTCACTCAGTTCATTTAGCTCTTGTACTACACTTAAAGCTTTGGGGACAGGAAAAGACAAAAAGCACAGAGAACCCTGTCTGCCTGTTTGTCTGTTGACTCATTTACACTAATTGCTTCAATGTACTGACTGATTTCTTTTTAATTTATAAAATATGCCTATCCCTGACTCCCAATACTTGCACAACAATGGGTGGGACAGGGGTGGGGGGAAAGAACCTTACTAAAATTTGTACCATGCTCAGATAGGTACAACACAAAAGCATCCATGGAGAAAACAAACAGCTCCATAGAGACTTTAAAAAATTGCCCTTCCTTTGCAGCATGAAAGAGAATTAAATTAGATTCTGTTCATGCCAAGGAAAAGGCAAGTTATATCTATAGGGGATTCAGAATTAGAATGCCTGAGTTCTGTGCTAAAGCACTACAAGTATATGCTAGAATTACATGAATTAGTGTATATATAAATAGACAAAAGGAGCAAGTAGGATACAAAGCGGAACTATTAGGAGGGGCAAACAGCTGATGAGAGAGAATGGCAGCTCTTAGGCACATATGTGAGGTTTGAGAGAGGCATCTCTGGGACAGCTGAGGCTCAGACTATAATCAGACAGAACAGAGAGTCACACACAAAAAAAAAAAAAAAGCCAAACCAAAAGCTGACAGTCTGAAGATCAAATATATAATGAGCAAGGCAGTCCAATGGACAGGTGTCATTTTCATGTAGCATAACTGCATTTGCACAGAGCACCAAGACTATCTATGTACACATTAGAAATGCTCGGCATTGCTTCTTAACACAGAGCCCACTCAAATTTCCCTTTTTATTATAACATTGCTTTTTTGAAACTTAGAACTTAAATTCTAAAATATTCTCACAGATACTAGTACTTCACCACCTCCCTTACCAGTTCCAATTGGTCTCAATTAATTTTCTAAAGGTCTGTGGGAAAAAAAAGTATGTATACCCAGCAAAGAAAGGCTTTCTCTTTCCATTTATGCAAATGATAGAAAGTGCAATATCTGATAAAAAGAAAAAGATTCCTTAAAATGCATGCATGTGATTTATACTTCATTAAATAAAGTCCAAAGGAAAAATAGAGTGGGAATTAAGAGACCTAGTTCTGTTTGAGAAGAGCAATTCTCTTTGTTCTTTGGCATATAATTCATTTAGTCTTAGTTTATGAGTCTGTAGCTTCCCCAAAGTATAATGGTGATAATAGCATATGCTGTTCTCTGTAAAAACTGTGTATTTCTGAAGAATTAAAATCCTCTATATAGGTCAAATATAAATCCAATGCTATATCTTAGCCATCCTATCTATTAGTTTATTCCTAATGCTAACACTTACTAGGACATAATTAAATTCTCAGTAAGTCTTTCTGTTGTTTTTCCTCTACTTAATTAACCTTGGATTAGCCCACGTAATTCAAATACATCAAAATTTTCAAAAGAACTTTCCTGTTTTTTCTTTCATGTTTCCTCTAAAAGCAATGACATTGCTACTATAAGCAATTAAAATGGCGTCAGGAAAACTGAAATTCCTCATCCAAACAGGTGAATTGCACAAGGACGGGTGGAATGCAAACTTCATCTCCACTGCTTTCCATAGGAGGTGCCTTTTTGGGATGTTTAATGGCAGCAACAATAAGCTTTTATTTTTACATTTGCTACATGTCTTTTTTTTTTTTTTTAATAAATATTTCACACTTATCAGCAACACAGTGGTAAATCAATAGTGCTGCCTTTTAAACCCCTTAATCTGGTGCAGGCTGGCTGGTATGACTCATAGATCACACAAGTTGGAGTTATGGAAACAGAGCAGGTGGCATTTTGTACACAAAGCTCTGCAAACTACCCAGGTGTGCCTGAACACAGCTGGCTTTTCATGGGTCACTACAGGCACAAGATAGACAGAAAGTGCCTTTGTAAAAGCATCCATGAGTCTGGACTTCTACCTCCATGTTTAGAGTTTACTGATAGCACTTTCTTAAGAGAGAGAACCTGTAAGAAACAGGGAGTGGATCCAGCCCTGCTCTGATTTCATGGGTTACCAACTGCAAATGGGTTTCCACAGACAGCACTGAAAGGAGGTGGAAACCATCTCAGTTCCATGCACCCTCACTCCCCATACCACATCCAGCTGAGGACAATGCTTTGTTAAGGGCTGGCAGTATGCAGGAGCTAAACAAATGTCAGTCACACAATCCACCTCATAGACAAGTGTCAGATGACATAATAAGGGCCAACAACAGAGATAAAAAGCCATGCAGTAAAAAGTAGAAATTGAGCATGCATTTCTACCTGGGATGGATATAATTATTAAGGAAACTATCAAGGCAACCAATGGAGACTTCACTTCAAGACCTTCTCATATCCTGACTGACCGTTGAAAATACATGAAGAAATGTGCCATGCTCATTGCAGAAGGAACTGGAAACAGTTTGATAGCAGTTTAACATTGGGACACCAAAGAATTGCACCATTTTTTATGATAAAATTTTGAGCAGTGAATACTCAGTCACAAACAGCCTAGAGAGAAAACAGATTATCAAAGGCTATTCTTAGCAAACAACTAAAACCACCAAAACCACCATATAGATGAAATACATGATTAAGATCAGCATATAAATAAAAGAGGGAAGATTTTGGTAAATGTGACCGGGTAGAGTGTTCTTTAATATTTTTTCCAGTGGAAGAAATTGAAGGATAGATTTCACAAGTTTCCCTCTCCTTACTTCCTTACATGTCTTAAAGTAGTATAACAGCAATCTGACACCCAATGAGACATTTGTTAGAGAAATCTAGTATATGCCAAATTTTGTGCCAGACCATCTTTAAAATATATGTGATGACTGTGACTGCAACTGACTTGCTATATTTAGCAACAATGCTGCATCAATATTAAAACTTCTCCATGGATGAAATACTTGGGCAGCCACCCAAGATATCACTACTTTAAATTCTATACAAAGATGACTTTCATTTTTAGGAGCTTAAGATATGAATATGAATAATTTCACACTATATTGCTGAAAACAAAGACAGACAAGAGAAAGCAATGTCAAATAGTCCAAAATATTTTCACAAATATGGGACAAGATGTTACAAGAATATCCTCTCATATATTAATGCAACAATAGTATAAAATAAAGTGGTAGCATTTGTTGTTTTCAAGTTTTTTATGAGAACACAGAAATTGCAGGCCCATGTGAGCTAATGCAATAATGTAATTTAAAAATAAAATGAAAGGCTTAGAAAAACTTATAAAATGAGAGAATAATATATGTACAGCTGAGATATCATTGTGCAATTTGATATAACAGACCTTTGGAAACAGCAGCTCAGGTTGCAACTTTTACTGAAGCATTTCAGTGAAATTTGTGATATCTCGTGAGATGTGAGCCATGTAAAACAGCTGGAAGATCCAAACAAGAATCCAGTCTTCTGATTTCTACTGCTTTAGGATTTTTTATTCCTGAAGTAACTCTCTTAGTCTGAAAAATTCTGAGGTGCTAAATGCATCCCCTGTACTTGCCCAGAAGCAGGGGGAGATATGCACTAATCTCTCCTGCAGGAGTGGCACTGCCACCCAGATGAGGCAGGGAGTGAGTTAACCCTGTCAGTTGCTGGAAGAGTTGATGTGATAGATGGTGAGGCTCCTCTGCAGATAGCCCCAGGCACTCCAGCACCTTCCCCAATCCCTAGGGGACTGCCATTTGACTTAGGAAGATCACCTTGAGGTTGATACAGTCAGTGGAGAGAGCAGTTTCCTAAGCTATGTATGTGTTCAGCAAGCCTATCTCACTCCACTGAACTACTGAAACTGTAGACATTTACTTGAGGAGGACCAGTAAGGGAGCAACTGAATCTACATACTAGATTCCTATTTAATAAATGTAGTATTGGTCAAAAATAAAGCTGTCCTTCCTTCCCTTCGCCCCCAGAAACTAACTTTATTAAACACAGGAATTTTTTTCCTGCCTGCTGTCACCCAGACATTTCTGTCTGCAGTGAGACTTAGGTTAGCAGAGACTTCTGCATCTCTGACAAAGTCATCAAATCAAAACCACACACAGACTGAATTCAGGGGAAGCAAATATACTCCTTTAATTGCTTTTTTGTTCCTTCCCAAGCAGCTGTACCACCTCGTCATAGATTATTTGTTCAGCTATAAATGTCAGCCTTTCATTGTCAATCACTGCCTAAATTGGATAATGTGAATTGCAGCTTAGCAGTGGGCGCTCCAGGATGCACGAGGTCAGATTTACCTACATGAATAGTTTCTTATCTAGTGTTCAGAGTTTCTTTAAGAATCAGTAGAATAAAATAGGCACTCTAGACCTTTGTTTGTCTCTTCCTAACAGAGATATCTAAAACAGGTCAGATGACTCACTCTTTAAAAGCATCTATTTCCCTCTCTTGAGGCTAAAGTCACTAGTTCTGCTGTAGTCACCTAGAGTATAGATGGTGAAAGTCGGAGGAGATGGATTGCACGAACCATGGTCTATTTAGCTGTAGGCAGCAGATTTTTAGAGGCATTTGTCTTCCAAAATTGGGTATGAACCTAATTTCAGCAATCTTTTCTACCAAGTGCTGAACTGTATCTTTGTGTGCATAATTCTTCTAAAACCACCCTCTTTTTTGAGAACAGAGGAGTGTGAGTCAGGGTGAGCTGGGAAGCCTGAGTCCAACAATTCCATTTATCCTGGAAGGAACACATGACTCTGACTGTGAGCTTGAGATGGGAGCTGCCAGGCCTTGCCATTTTTGCCTTTGGCAGTATTCAGGAGTCTAGACAAGGAAAGTGCATTTGGATACCTGTGTTTCCCTGCTCTGCAGTGTGTCTGTTCCAGAACACATTGAGCTGTAAGGTGTACTCTGTACCTGACTCAGAAGTCCTCATGTGCTCCTTTTGTTCTTACAAAATTAACAGGTGGACAAATCAGAGTCCTTCCCAGAGTGACTTGCTCTGAGGGAGTGGGACTTGCCTGCAGTCTGAATAGAGGCTCAGTGCAAGGCAGTCAATGACAAGGTCAGCAACAATTCTAACTTCAGATACCTCCTCAGACCAGTGAGATCAGGTAAATACAGTCACAGCTCATTTGACTAACAGTTTTTGGGTTCCGAACAGCAGAAGAAGACAGATTGTGCTACTAAGGGACACACAAGCCCTCTTCAAGGGACTGCCTTTCTCACTCTTCTGCTCCTGAGAATGTAAGCTCCTTAAACACTGTCACCTCAGCACCAGCTGTGCCATGACCACAGATATCTTCTCCTCTGATCTAATTTCTGTGTGGAGTGTATATCAACTACATCATGTCTTCTAGCTGGACTCTGGGACACAGTGTAGGACTTCAGAGATGTTAACAAGCTCTTTCTTCATGGACTTCTCTGGAAAGCATCACTACTTGGATAAGCCTTAATATGCCCCCGCCCCCCTTTGGTTTCTGTGTCATATTCATCGCATTGTTTTTTATGATTCATTTGAGGAGTATATTAAAGCATATTAAGTAGCATTTTATTTTCTTTCTTTTTTTCTTCCCCTTCCCTTTTTTTCCCCTTCCCTTTCCCCTTCTTCTTTCTTTTCTTTTCCCTTTTTTTCTTTTTCATTTTTTTCTTTTTCCTTTTTTTCTTTTTCCTTCTTTCTTTTTCCTTTTTTCCCTTTTCCTTTTCCTTTTCCTCCAATCATTATTGAACATCTATTTAGTGCTAACAGCAAGGGCAAAAATATTTTGTGCCTGTACAGCTGTACTTCTGACAGCGACTCCATAGGATGCAAAAAGAGAAAGTTTCTTGTTCCCACTTCCAGACCTCCCTAGAGCATCTGCCCACATCTAGAACTGAAAAGTTTAAAATCTTGCCCTAATTATAAACCAGTGTTACTGTGAGGTTCTTTATTCCTTCCCTACTCATTGTGAAATATAAGCAAAGTTTTTATTTTTTGGCCTGAGTGTTGATGTCTTGTTAAATTGCTGTCCAAGGGCAAATTCTTTTTGTCATTTAGACCTGTAGGGTTGCTAAGCACACACAAGGATAAAGATACATTCTGATTACTCAATACTTGTTTTACAAAGTCTGCAGCTGAAAACAATATTGCGTCACACAGTCTACTTTTGCAATACAGGGTGGATACCTGGAATCCCAAATTAAACAAGTTTCAGCCATAGGTGTGTGTTTTGGAATCATTCAGTTATAGAGAAATGGAAAACTTCAGACTGTTCAGCATAAAAAAGGAGATGTTAATTAAGGCTGTATAAAGGCCAGCAAAATGTTAAATCATCTAAGGAGTGGGATAATGACTATTTTAAATACATCGACTTTCCTGAAAAGTTTGGATAAGGTAATGTCTCCCATTTTAGGTCATATTCACAACACTGAAGTCACTAGAGTAATTCAAGAATTTCAATTCAAGTCAAAGGGCATTTTCAGATGTTGCCAGTGGATTTTAGACACACCTACATGGCATGAACAGAAGTTGATGACAAGGTTACCAGAGATGTAAAGAATACTGACGTAAAGAATTTTTGTCTTAGGTATATCTTCAGCTCACGGCTCATGCTGCATAAGCCGATGTGGTATTCAGTTGGAGAAATTACTCTAAGAACCTGAGAACTCTGAGAATATGAGGCTTGGGCAATATTCAAATTGCAAGGTGATGCAGAATCATTGAAGAGGTTTGGTTTGATTTATGAGTAGGCAGGACATAAAGGAGGCAAGTCAGTGGTATAAATTATGTTAGAAGGAGACCAACTTCTATGTAAATGGCATTTGGGTCCCAAACTTTCATTAATCTTGGAAGTCATCCATAGGATGGGCTCTGTTTTTACAGTGTTTCTCAGAACAGCAAACTTGATAAACACTTTGAAATAATTTGTGCATATAGGCTGGTAGGTTGGCAGGCTTTAGACTTTAAATTTAGGTGAAATAGCATTCTTGTTTCTTGACCAGAAGTGCCATGAATTCAGGTGAATAAGAAAGAATCTGTGCATCAAATCTCACATCCCTAAAAATAAAACAGTTACAAAATTTTTGGGATTGTGAGTCACAAAATGACTATTACAACTCTGAAACCACATTCTTGTAATGATGATTATGAAAGGAGAGAATAAGGAAACAATTTGTCTGGAAATCTCAATCGGAAAACTAAAGTCTTTGGTGATTGGTGATTTATCTGGAATAGGGAAACTATGACTTGCAATGAAAACCATTGGACTCTCATGAAGAGTTACATGTTTCTTCTAGTGGATCTCTCCATTGGGAACAAGGACTCTCCACTAAAACAGGGCAGTGAATAGTCTCTCAATCAGTTAACTGATTTTGCCAAAGCTGTCCTTTCTTTTGGTTCCAGTGACTTTTCCTGCATTGTTTTAGTACATATTCTCCAAAACAACTATAAAGTTCACTACTGAATTATTAAAGGGAATAGCTATTAAATTACTTTCAGTAGAATCTTGGCTGTAAAGGCTGAAATCATTCAACCATGAAACATGAAAAAAGACTCAGCTTTTTTAAAAGTCTACTTTTCAATTTTTTTTATTACCTGCAAAGAGGGAGAGGCAAGACCATTTTTAGAAAAAAGTTGATATATTAACATCTTTGTGTGTAAAGCTGAAGAAAGCCATCAAACATAAAAAAAATCCAATCCCCAAACCAAAACAAACCACCATAAACCCAGGCTCCAATAAAACATTTTTAAGATGACTCCCACAACATGAAAGAGAACAGCAGCCTGAATTATTGGTAATGTATCTAGCAAAACATCCCACTCAGAGTTTGTGAAATGCTTGGAGAACAAAACATGTACCAATGAATAGTGATCAGCCACAATCTGCAGGGAAAGGAACAGTACAGAACTCATCATGATTTAGTAGATAATTTACTGCTGGAGTAGACTGTAAATCTCACTACTGGCAATGTGTAATGAAGAAAGCAGAAAATGTTGGTGCCACCTATTGGTACGAAATGAGATTTGGAAATTATTCAAGCTAATTTGCATAAATCCAAAGAAAAGTGAAAATATACGAACCATGTTTTACTTCACGCTTTAGGAGTTTTGAATGCAGTATCTAGAGTGAACTCTTTACTCCATTCTGCAGAGGCTTACACACATGTTTAACAGCGAATTACATGTTATCTGTGCTTGCAGTTAAGAAGAAGATGAGGAATTTAGGTTGTATTTCACTTCAGTTTGCTTGCAGTTAAGTTAATTTAATTGAAACACCCAGCACACTGGGAAATGCTGAACAGGGAGATGGGTTACTAGAGTTACTCGAGTTGAGTTGAATTACTAGACTCAAAATACGCAGCTGTGCCAGCCAAATTTCCTTGGGTAGAACATGCCCTACAGAAACTCTGGAGGTGTATGTTTGGCAGAGTACATTGACACTGTTACTACTCAGTGGTCTGAAAGGAGGATTCTCTTTAACTCTGCACACCCCATTTGCCATGCATGCTGGTGAGATATACTGACTCAGAGCAAAAGCAATCCTTCTTACTACATGGAAGTGACCTTTATTACGTTATGGCAGGGCACCAAGTTCTGCTTTTAGTTCATCACAGTAATAGCCCTGGATCTGCACAGGACACGTTCAAGGCACATGCTGGTGTTCCTTGATGTTCGCTGCTGCAGTCTGTTTCTGCAGATGCTGAAGACAAGAGTGCTTTGGTATACAGAGATCTTGACTCTAGCAGTGGTTGAAAACACATTTTATACCCAGGGAATCAAGAATCTGCTGCCACTGCTGAAAAAAGACTGGCCTAGAGCTCCTTGTGATGACTGACCAGTGGTGCTGTGATTCCTCAAAAAAAAACAGGCTCGTATATGAGACTTCAGAGCAGTAGTTGAAAATTTTTAATGTGTATGTTCACTCATCTCCTAATATTTGCTTCTTTTTATCAGCATTATCTGCAGTCAAAAAATTAGTAGACATTACTAAAAGCTCCTTTGCCAAGTAGCAGAAAAACTGGAAGGTGAAAGCCTTAGGTAGTCATTTACAGGTTTAATTTCAGGGTTAATTTACACACATAGCTCACTACAGCAGGGTATTAAAAAATCTTCTTGCAGGTCACCTTTATTGCTAGAATTTTAATATATTATGCATGTATAAATTCTGCTTGAACATAGCTGAATGAAACCCTATAATGAGGCTGGAGTAGAAGAAGGACGTGGTGTAAAGGCACTGAGATATAATTTAATTGTTTCCCATGTCAAGTATGTTGTCACTCACTGCTGTGACTCACCTTTGCATTAGCCTCCATTCTTCTTCCTGCCTACTTAGATGTACACCAAGACTGTCCTAACATTGTTGGAACACATCCCATAATGCAATCACCTCTTTGTGCATGAGAATTTGGAGCACAACTAGTATTAAAATCTTATGGGTAGTAAGCAGGAGATTACATTATATAGCCAACTATGGATCTCTTCATATCTTACTTATTTCCAGTTGAAGGGGATCATCTTAAAGAAATATTTCAGTATACCAGTATAGCTCTGTTAAGCCAAACAAGTCATTGGACTTAGTATTGACAGCTGAACAGATCTGTGCCATTTCCAGGTTGTAAAATAATCCCTGTTAGAGGCACATTCTCTGTCAGTGGTGCTCCCAGTGTGGGCTGCCTGCAAATGAGCACAGGCCAGCGAAAGCAAATTGTATGTCCAGAAATGCCATTGTCTAGCAGAAGGCTGGAGTGTTAATCTAATTCTGAGAACTATCAGTTTCTTTGTTCCTCTTTCTCACACCTGCTTCATCCTGGACTGTCTGCTGAGAGACATCTCAGACAGCCACCAGAGCAGAGAACAAGGAACCCGAAGAGCCTGGAACAGCAAATGGAGGCAGATGCAGGCAGAGCCAGTTCACACTATCAGTCAAATGCTGGTTGCCTGAGGCAGTGAAATGTTTAGTGTCTGTTTGTTGTGCAAGTGACTGCACACTGCAAGAAGCATTCATTTCACAGATTGCCCATAAGGCAGTGAAACCCAGCAACTGTGACTGTGCAAGTAATGGGGAAAAGTGCTGGATCTTCATTACCAGATCACGGCGTGGGTTTTTTATATGACAACTCCACGTTTGTCCACGACGGAGCTCAGGGAGAGAGTTTCAACACTGCAGTTACCCTTATCCTGGCAGCTGCTGTGGATACAGATTTCCCAGTGGCACAAAGTCAGAAGGGAGCAAAGCTGCAAATGTAAAGGTTCTCTCTCCTCTCTCAGCAGCCAACAAAGCTCAAACCAGACTTCAGTCTTCACTGAAGTGGCCCTCCCAGAGGCAGTAATTGGGAAGAGCTTGCTCTGTGCCAGCCAAATATACTGGAAAGTCAGAGGAGCTGTTGCAGAGCAAGCAGAGCCTGGGCGGAGCAGCTAACCCTGGGGGTATGTGTTTTTATTTGCGCTTGAACCAGACTGCAATAGAGGAAACATTGTAAGCACAACTGCACCTGCTGGAAGGATGCCTCCGAGCTCTGGCTCCAGCTGGTTGCCACGTGAACAGTCAGGGAGCTGAGCAGTAGCAAGGGAATGGGAGGTCACTGCATTTCTTATTCCCACAGAATTTCATTGCGGTGCAATATGCCAAAGTTCATCCTGGTTAAGGACAACTTTTTCTTTTTTTTTTTCTTCTCTGAACCTTGACATTCTACATAGTAGTGAAATTCATTTCCCACTCAGCTCTAAATGAGAACTTTAGTCATTTAGTCAAGTTCTCACAGAAAATCTGTAGAAAGCCTGGGAATCAAACCTAAATCTTTCCCTCATAATTTATATTTTTTCCTACTGCTCAGATATCCATCAGTTTCACAGTGAAGAAAGAAGGTAAACCTACTTGTTAATTTCTCCTGGAAGATTTCTCCCTCTACTGAAGACTTTTTCATTTTTTCCAAATTGATTTGTCTGGTAATGTTTCCACTGGCTCCTCCAAGAGATTATTTCTAGTGTAACAAATTCCCAGGTTTGCAACTTAGATTATCTTTTAGTTAGTTTCATCTCACTGTTTTATAACAACTTAGCTATCTTTGCTAAATTTCTTTTACCTACTCACTATTTACCTGCTATCTAGGCTGATATTAATCCAACTTCCTTGTTGTTATTCCCTCTTATTTCCATATCTCACAAACATTTCTATGCTATAGGGAATGAAATATCTCTGGATTTCAGAGGTCTGTAATTTGGAAAACTGCAGACCAGAGAGTGCATCTGCATACACTGTGGTGGAAACCATAAGTACGCAAGAAACTATATACAAATGGTGAATCATAACGTTGAATAACACCATGAGCATGTGGAAAGACTCCATGTACTTCTGATTGTGAAATCAGTTCAGTGATTTTACAAGAGAAAAACCAAAACCAAAAAACAAACTCAAAAAACCAACTATGAGGGAAACTTTGGCTTTAGAGTAGAATAAAATTACATACTTGTGCAGAGGTCTGGGCTGACACACACAAGAGCACTGAGACTGTTACAGTGACCTAATCCTCTTATTTTGCCTCTTGGAGAGATGCTTGGACCTCAGTCAAACTTAAGCTATTTCATTTACATCCAATCCACACCAGTTGTGTCCAGACTGGTCACAGTACATTTTATTTTGCTAGATCTTTCCATGCTCTCAAAATGTGGGTGCTAAATTCTTGCCATGACTATATCTATGTTGAAATCCTGTGTTTTGCCAGTCTTCAGAGCTGGTGACTGGTCTTCCCACACTTTATTGGTTTCAGTCCACATTTATAATAATTTCTTTAGGTGTCAGCACCAAGATAATAACTTGGGAGAGTTTTAAAATTATATCCATTTTAAAACTGAAGAAGGGACACAGAGAAAATAATGACCAGGCTTACAAAATCTGTTAGACACCTATTCAAATCAAACAGCTGAGTCCTCTTTAATGCAATCCTATCTCAAGGGTGAATACAGATAATGGGCAGGCACATAGGAGGTGCCTATTTTTCTCCATTGATAACGAAGAGCCTAAAAAATTAGATATTTCAATTAAGGAAGTAAAAGAGAGGTAGGACGAAGTTTGCATTTTCAAACTCATGCAGGAAACCCATGAATAGAGGAGGCTCTACCCAAATAACCTAATCATGGGATCCCCCCTCTTCTGATTTTATTGGAATTTTTGTGATTTATACATAGCAAATGCACATTTGTTTACGGATATGTTGTCATTCCTTATTTGCATGAAGAAATTTAACAAGAGGTCTGTCCCCAAGAGTTTAGAATGAAATGTAAAAGAAAAGCCAATTCTCCAAACCATCTGCAGTGTAAGGAGAGTGAATATTGTACAAAATAAAGTCTGGGAGTAATATTTGCAGAAATGAAAATGCCTTCTGAAATAATTTCCAAATTGTTCTCTCTACTGCTTATAAACAGGAAAGGTATACAATGTTAAAACAGTGACTCACTTGAATTGTGTACTAAATTCTGGAAACAAAGCAGGCAAGTCCATGTGGAATGATTCACTCGAACTATTCTTTAATGTAAACTACATTCCAATGGGTGCCCAAAGAGATCTAGATCTGCTTCATGGTATTCACAGTGCTGCTTACTGCACTCAAAGTTCATTTTACCCAGATATTCAAAAAATATCTTGAAACGGAAGGACAAAATAGTTAAAGAATCTCCCACAGGTAATCCCCAGGAAATAGTTTGACCTGTTCCAGATCAATGTCAAGCCTTTTAGATGGTGTTGCACCTTTTACAATGTAGAAATTATGAATTTCAATTTGAATGTTAAATTTAAAATGCATTACTTTGACACAGTGGAATCTCATTAGACATAGTGAATACAAACAAGACATTGGGTAGGGAAAATACACTTCCCTACATCTCAGTAATCAGTCTGCGAAAAATATTCTGAGAAATACAGAGGAAGCTGACAATAATATCTTTGCTACAGATCCAGCTGTCCTTCTATGTTTATTACTCTGGCACTGAAGTCAATGGGAAATCTGCCAGAATAAGAAAGGAGCTAGGACTGCAGGATCTGGTCCTTATGTGTAAGCTTAATTATTTTCTTCCATCTGCTATGGATCATAAATGTGGACTCTCTGAGCAAAGGCTGAAGGGGAGGGGGGGATTTTCAGAGGTAATAGGCAACAGACGTGTTTTTGATGGCAAAGGAAAGAGCTGTGCCCTCCATTTAAATTACCTGCCTGTGATTATGAAGTTCTAATACTCTACCCATACAAGATCCTTAATGATTCTTCAGGGAAATTCATAAGAATGGCAGAAGTGAATCATGAAGCTCTTGCAATTGTCAACAATCTTCAAGAGACTGCTGGAGTCCAGAGAGTGCTCTGCAAGGATTTATGCTGAGCAGCACCACCAGGATGCATTCCAAGGCTAGTGGGCATTTTAGTGCATTGGGGTTTTGCAGCATCAAGCAGGAAATGGGAAATTTAGAAAGCATTTATAAAGGGTAGGGGAGGTTGGAAACCACAATTAAAAAAAAGAATAAAAATCACACCCGATTGGTATGAAAGTATGTAGGATCCATTGAGAAAAAAATCTGATGAAGAAACATTAATACAGACTCCAGAATTACAAGCTGAGATGAATCAGAGCATTTCTGGCCTGCAGACAGTGGTGTTATTAAGAGTTATTGCTCAGTGTAAAGAGCCAAAAAATGTGCTCAGCTCTGTATGAGCTACAAATAAAGACAATCCCTGCTGGAGGATTTTTCAGTCTAGGATACTGGTCCTAAGTACTCTCTTCACAGCCCAGTGTGTCTATGCAAATGCTGGTTAACTCTCACAGGGCACAGCAGTCCATCCACAGCAAGACTCCGCACAGGACATGCGACAGACAGGTTAAAACATAGGTACTGATGGGACACCCAGTGATCCAAGGATTCTGTGTTAGAACATGAGTGAAAGGCACTGCTGGAAGGTCACGCTGGCCTTAAATTGGCAGAATTTCTTCCAGGAAGATCCTGTCACTTCCTGCTGACTACACAAGGTCCTGAGCACAAGCACATGCCCAGCATCAGTGCTGCCGCGTCTGATAGTAGGAGATAGATTATCCTTCCATGGTCTTATGGTGAGGTTAATACAGTATTTTTGACTGGAAATCTTGAATAAGCATGGCATATACCCAGGAAAAAATCCTGTGACGAAAAAGATAATCTGGTAACAGTGAAAGCACAGTCCCTGGAAACATTGTGGGACCTCCTTGGTCTGTGCATGGTTCCCAGGCAGAGCAGAGAGACTTCAGTCTTCAGGGAAATCTTGCAAGAATAACAGAGCAATAATAAAATGCATGGCTTTGTTTTTAGTTCACATGGGGCCCCAGTAGGAAAGTTGAAAACCTGCTGAAAGAGCGTCTTATGAAGCATTATTAATAAGTTATGCATTGAGTCACTGATTACAACAGCTCCTGAGAAGAATTCTTAAAATAAAAATGCATCCATTATTATGTCCCTGCTCATGCTTCATGCATCCTGCTCCGTGGATTTTTTTGGTTTTAACATATTTTATTTAGATTACATAAATGCATTATTTCTTTGTTTTAATGGATTAAAATATTGCACACAAATATATATATATATGCATATCTGAAGTTGACTGAGAGATAATTCATTGACACAGAAAGAATTTGTTTTCTGTACCTCCTACAGTCAACTTATTTATAGCTACTATTTGTGTACCTAGGTTATGTGAGCATGGTGCTCTGCCAAAAAAAATTAGTATTCAGCCTTTTCAGGCCCTCATACATAAGCTGTTCTTGAGAGTGAAAACTCCCTGTTTTAGAAAAAATTGCATAAATCCAGTGGCTTGCATTACCATCTGCTCAATCATCTTTTCTGGATTATAAAGTGGAAAATGTTGGATTTATAGAAACCACATGCAAAAAATCATATTTAATTCTGCCAAGTTTTGCTGTCACAGCAGCCTTAAAGCAGATATGCAAGCCACACAAAACTCAGTCACTCTCCTGGTATTTCTGACAAGGATGTATAATCAGGAAAGTGCATCTTTTATTATAAAGTCTCCTGATAACCTAAAGTGATTAAAGTAATCCTTTATTTCCCACTGGGTTAGTCCTGTTAAGATGGATTGTTTCACCTTCACAGAGATCTGGCATAAGTCCTGTTTGAAATATAAGGGACACAGGCAAGTTTATTATACACAGGTCAAATTCTGCAGTAATTTGGAAATTTGGTCCAAAAACTGCTCCAGATGTTCTTATTCACTATTCTATTTACTATTTCTCCACCAAAGTAATTGAAACAATGAATATTTGTCTTGGGTCACTGCAAACATCATGTTATTTTTGTTAGTTTTGAATTGCAATAAGTTCAGGATACAGTGAAAGGATCCAGAGTAAACAAAAAAAAAAAAATCCAGCCATGTCACATAAGGAAGAATTGTCTCCTTATATTATTTTTATCAGTGTCTCAACTTAGAAAATAATCATACTGTACTACAGTATTAAGATAATTCCTGTTCATTGCAAATGCATTCAAAAAGACACAACATTCACAATAATTCGACAAGTAGCAGATGCTACAACTGTTTTTTCTGAGGACAAGATCCAGGACTTGTAACACCTTTTCTAGCATAGGAGGAAGAAATCATTAGTGTCACTTTGTTAAAAGAAGACCTCTGGCTGAAGCCCAGTGTGGCTGATGGTAGTCATCTCTTGTGAATACTCGTGCTGTTTTTAGGAATACTTTCACACTAAGAAAGGAGAGGAAGAACTCTCACAGAATGTCCTCTGCTGCACTTTATTTCAAACTTTATTTTATTTCTTTCTTTCACTTTATTTCAAGCCCAACTCTGAAGTTATTGTTATTCTACTCGGATGTTTTCAGAAATCACACGACATTTCCTCATCAGCTATGTTGGCAACAGCAAATATGATGATGTATACTTGAATTTAAAGCTACTTGTGTTTTAAAAGCAAAGTGGAAAATTGGATCATTGAACAGGCTTCATTTCCAGCATTCAGGATAAAGACTTTATCTCCTTTTCTGCTATAATAATGCATTTTTTAGATCTCTGAACCTCATTCTTTCTTTGCATTCACATGATCCACCGAAGCCACAGAAATGTTTGCTATGAATCAGATCAATGGTCATTGTTATTCACTCTTGTGCAATAACAAGAATCCGTGCTAGATATTCCAGGGGAAGGTGTCAGCTTTTCTGAACATGGGATTAGCTTAGCATGCTTTATGTCACGAAACTTGAGGGTCAAAACCTTTCATAAATATTTATCCTGGTTTGTGTAAATAAGAATGACATTCTTCTTTCTGTGGTTGTGTAAAGAGTGAGCAAAAATTCTCTTTGAAGAGACAAATTATAACCTTGCTCTCATGGCTGTGATTTTGTAGAACACTGATTTTTTTTTTCTGCTTTGTGGCAGGGAAAACAGTTCTCTTGACTTCACCAGACATCCGCATTTTGTTGCCATTTGAGCACGATATCCTTGGCCTCATTTCCAATATCTTCCCTGCCCTTTCCTCCTCCCACTACTTAGCCATCAGCCTGATTAAAAGCTCAAACCAAGATTTAGGCTTCAGTCTGCTGTTAGTTTCACTTCATTCCCACTTTTTTTTTTTTTTCTTTTTAAGTGAAAGGACTAAACTGGTAAGATCATGCTGGTGGACCTGACTGAGATTGGGTATTCATGCAAAATGTTCTTCCTGTGAATTGGATAGCTCTGCCAGTTACAAACCTGAGCAGAGTTCTGGAATTTCAATTTCAAGAATCACTAAAGCAAAAAAAGGGAAGGGGATATGGCAATGATTTGTAACTCTTTCCTCTTCAGGGTCATGATTTTTTTTTTGTAAGTCTTTTTAGCAAAAACATAATTTTATTTTTGTAAGTCTTTTTACCACTATCCATTGTCCATTAATGTGGAATAATTAAAAAATTGGTAGGTTATATATTCTTCAGCTATCTCTCTCAGAATTATGTTACAGCCATAGTACTTAGGGAACTTCTTGCCCTTCCAGAGGAAGTTTTTACACATATTATCTAAGAATTTTAGATAGAAGTGTTAAGAGAATTGTCAGGACAGAAATGGTAGGATGTTCAATTCTAATAGATGGATCCTGTCCCATTGTGACACAGGGCAGTCTTAAAACTCATCAAGGTTAAATTTAGATTTTTAAATATGGGAATAAAATTTGATTGTGGGTTCAACAGCGTTCTTTATACTTAGTGGTTAGAGGACTGCATTCAGTGCAGGTAGCTTCATGAGCAGCTGCAGTGCAAGCTGCAGGTTGAGCTCTGGGGTGTCGGAGCCCCAAGCCAAAGGCTGGCAGCTGCTGACCCTTCACACAACAAAGGGCATGAGGACCTGTGGCTTGGCAATGGCCCTGGACAGTTGGAAATACAGCAGGAGCTGAGGACTCTGTACTTTGGCGTGCTGGGACTTTGGGGTATGAAAGTCCAGGGTTTCCTTTGTTTGGGGTCCCTGCTCCGCCTGTTGTACCAAGATTTAGTTATTTTAAGGATCCACATTCTGAGCCAGCTATGGGAAACCTGGGGTCAATTTGCTGAGGGGACTTTGGGTGTGTGAATGTGGAGGTGCAGCTGCAAAGGGGCCTCAGTCCCAGCTCAGGTGATGTGAGAGTGACTGACAAGAGTAGCTCTTGAATGGTCAGACAGGAAAATTTCCTTAATATTAGTTTTGGTGTCTCTTTTTCTACTAAATTGCTTAAGTGAATCTTTTTAACATCTGTCTAAGTAGCTATCCTTAAGTTTGAAGTGAAGTCTCCGAAGTCCTATGAGGTGTCTTTCCACTTAATTGAAGAAAGAAACTTCTGGACTTCTTTCTTTTTCAAGAAACAAAAGAGTTTTGTCACTCCGTCAATAAAAAACACACTCCTACAGCTCTCCCAACACACCTGGATGTTGCCTGATATTTTTAAGAACATTCAGAACAGCAGAACAGTGTATCCCATTGCTTGTCCTGTGGATGGAAGACTTGCTTTTTTATGTTTTATGTTATGATGGAAGATTTCAAAAGCTCCAACAAGTTTGCATACTAGAATCGCAAAAATAGAAATCTACTTTTTTAACAAAGTAAAACATAGTGTAAACAAAAAAGAAAGGAGGGATTCTTCTACTGCCAGTGTGTCTAAATTTGCTATTTCTGGTATCAGCCCATTCTTATTATTAAACATAAATAAGGTTAAAATAAGTATGGAGTCCTAAAGGATTTAAAAGCTAAATTATATTTGTGTGGATTTAGGAAAAAAATAGGGACAAAGAAAAAGCTGACAACTTCTAAAATTGCTCTAATGATTAAAAGTACAGAAAAAAAATACTTCTGGTAAGAAACATTAGGATGTGTATAGCTCATATGGCACTGAAAATAAGGAGGAGAAATGTATACAGGAGACTAAGCCTTAGCATAATGAGGCAGCATACTATAGTGATAGTGCTGTAAAAATAGAGTGATTGAATTCTTGAATGACAACTTGCTATCATTTAGAATATTAAAAAGATGAAAATGAAAATAAAAAATCTGACTTCTAATTTACTGATACAATTGAACTTCAGTTCCACTTCTGGGAATCAGAAAGAAAGTTTTAAAGGCAGAGTGGCTGGTGAACAGGTTATGGCAGGCACTGTGGGTTCCAATCTCTGTTTTAACATCTTCTGCAGGCTGTTGCAAAGCTCAGTACCTCAGTGTGCCTATATATGAAAATGGAACACTTAAACATATATTATAAATTTTTAAAGGCTGTATATGCAAACACTTAAAAGGCCACTGCACACCAAAACAGCTGAGCACTCTACTGCAAACACATTCAAGGTCAGGTTGGATGGGGCTCTGAGAGACCTGATTTGTTTGAAGATCTGACAGGGGTTTGGGCTAGATGACTTTCCAAAGGTCCTTCTAACCCAAACTATTCTATGGTTCTATAAATGCAATTTCTATAAAATGACTTTACATAACAGCATTTTTTTGAGTATTGATGTGCCCCTCTTCAGAAATGTCACCTCTGTGGTGCAATTGGAGACAGCTCTAGAGCATTAATCAGTCAGCACCACGTCACTTAACAGTATTAATTCTGGTAAAGAATTTGCTGGGACTCAGCATTGTCAGTCAAGTCTGTGCATTTAGAGAGATGCTATTTTTTTCTGCCAAAGCAAGTCCAAACTTGCCAAGGATTTTATCTGTTAACATGATACTATTAAGAACTGAAACTCATTCAACTGTAGTTGGCCAACTCCTTCCAAAAAAGATTTCCATGCATTGGTTTCTGAAATTTAATAGGAGGCAAAAATTACTCTCTAGCTTATGTTGTCTATTTAAAATTACCTACTCTTTCTTAACACAGCTCTTTATTACTGGTATCACATGATATATTTGAACTATACTTTTATCCATAGGATTTTCTGAATATGTAAAACATTTTGGATCTGATCCAAAATGGCTGGATTACTTGTTGATTTCCAAATCTTGTCTTGATATATAAGGTGGAAAAATAAAAAAAAAAGTTCAGAGCCTTGTTCAATGGCAAATGATTCAAGTTCCCATTTTCAACTAGTTTTAAATTATTAAGATATCTGTATAGAATGTGATTATTCTGTCTCTGATAGGGTATATAGAATTTGCACCAGTTGTTAGTGTAATTACATAATACTTATTAGATTGAACTAATTCAGTTATTTGCCATACTTGCACACAAAACCCGTTGTGCCCTTGAATAACCTCAAAACACATCCACTAACCTAAACACATTGCTGTACATAGAAGATGCAAGGCTGCTACACAGAGCTTTGCAAAAAGGACATTATGAAGAATGAAGACATTTTTAAAAGAGGTCTTTACTGCTCACCCCAAGCCTAGAAAGAAATGTTTTTTCTACAAAAATTAAAGCAATTTTATGTCCATTTCAAACAGCAATAGCTGGTGGTTTTTCTAAAACAGGGCTAGTATCCATACCAGAAAGTTCTAGATACATTCTGTATCTGTATTATAAATAGGGTGAAGGAAGAGAGAGAGAACACAAGGTTTAGTTTTCACAATTATTGTTTTTAAGGACTTCTTAACAGGCTGAAGGAGACATCATGTTCTTGTTAAATGTCTACCAAAGATGAGTAGGCTTATATCTATACATAGCTCCTTTCTCATGCATTTGGAAATCAGGTTCCAGTAACCTGAGTAAGCCTTACAGATAAAATTACCTCATTACTAATAAAATTACCTCATTAATTACAGAATTATAATAACCAAGCATACTGTGCAAAACTTTGGGTGAAGTCTGCCAAGTGAATTGAGGTATTTCAGTGGGCAATACAATATTTTGTGTATATACTGCTGCACATGTGCTTGGAGTTCTGAAAAATCTCTCTGTTTCATCCTATCTAAAACCCCTCTAAATTAGTGGAGGTAGTTTGAATTACATCTGATTTGTCTTGATTCACACATTGGTGCATAACTTAAAATTATCTCTGAAAATACTGACCCCACTAACATTCTGAAAGAAAAATCTGAGAAAAGTCTTGTAGAGTGGGCTTGTACCAGATATACTGGACTGTGTATTTATGATAATACAAAATATTAAACTAAATATGATATATTTGTTTCATCTGATTGGGAATTCAGAACTTGTAAGGAATAGAAGCAAACTCAGTGTAGGCACAATGCTTTTTAAAAGCAAGGAACCAACAGAAATAATGGTAGGAAAAGACACTAGTATAACACACAACAGACAGATCTCCAGTTAAAGTGTATGCAATTATCACAGATAATCATCTCTGAATGTGCTCTCAGCAACTGTGTGGAAGCTAAAAGCCTAATGCAATTCTTGGGTGCCTGAATGGTGACATCTAAAAATTAGGAAGTGACCTTTTTTCTGCACACAGAGCTGGTAAGATTTTTACTAGAATATTGTATACATTACTAATGTGAAAAAGTCTGGGAATCATAGAACCTTCAAGAAGTTTTCAAAGAGAGTCACAATTAATGTTTTTCTTTGTTTTTTTTAATTTTTTAAAATTTTCTTTTAAATTTTTCCCCCAGAGAAAGAGCTCAGTCTTCTCAGCTACTTAAAGAAAAGGCCGAGAGAAGAGACAGCTTGATTATATGAATGTAGGGTGCTCAGATGTGGCAGAATTATCCAAAAGAAAGGGACTATTCTGCAGAGAAATTATTAACAGGAACTTTAGAGCTGGAAATTGAGGCTAGACGGATTCTGCATCCCAGAAGGTGCTTTCAACAAACTGGTAGGATGTGAGTTTGGGCCCCTGACCTGATCTAGACTGTAATTCTGATTTTCTGAATCCCGTAGGTCAGGATCTAGACCCTAGACTGGTGAATATCCTGGGATCAGTCTCTCCTCCTCTTTCAGCAATGAAGTTTAGATGTCCAATGTAAGAGGACACTCATTCATAACACTGAGCAGAATTCTATATTTAGCCCTTATTGGCTAGCCATTTTTTTTGGCTAGCTTAGCCTGCTTCTGAGGAGAGTTTTGAGTTTGGCTTCAGTGGGTGACAGGAATCCTGAAGTCAGAGTGAATTCTACAGCTGTGAAGATCTAGCCCATGTTCTCTAGTTACCATCCAAATATATTGATAAAACTATTTAACAGAAAGATCAAGGCAAGAAAGTATTCATTTTGTCTGTATTCTACTGGTACTTTGTAGCAATTGTTCTATTTCACTGTCTAAATGTGTGCAGCACCTAACACAATAACACAATAGTCTTAGCTGGAAACAATCCAGCAACATTTTAAATCTATATCTATCAATCAATCTATCTATCTATCTATCTAATGATAGGCACATGCATTTAAAAATACTATTTCTTCAATGGAATATGAAAAATGTTGGTACTCAAAGCTGTATTGAAATATTTAGTATACATATTGATTTTGACATAACATATAGTAACACTGGTTCACTATAGGTATGACAAAGTGATTTTCATATTACCTTTGTTAAATGTGATGCACGCACACACCAACTTTTATTTGACTGAGAAATTACATTGACTTCCAGAATAAGCCTTTGTAATCACAAATGGTCATGGCAATCTTAGTTTTATATTTCTTCACTTATGGGAAAGCTCATTTTTATATACACATTAATCACACTAGGTATGTGATAATACATTCTCTGGTGTTAAAATGAATTTCTGGGAAACTTGTGAGCAGACAATATGCCAAACTGACTTTAAAGCAAAGAGTAGTCCTAAAGACAAGAAAAACCCCACTTCCCAAAACAAAAGCAATCCACACCTCAAATTCTTAACAGGATACCACCACAGTGGGATTTGTCACCGTGGGTATTCAGAGCTGACTTGGTACTGGCAACCAGCTGATCCAACAGCTACCAAAATCTCATGTGCTCTGCAGGAGGCATCTTACACAAATGTTTTACTTGTGGTAAGAAATCCCCTACCACCTTCCCAGGAGTTTGAATTAATAAGTGGGTATAATCTATAGCATAGATTATATGCTATAAACATAATACAATAACTAATCTGAGTCCATGCTAGTGATATTGCAGCTCTGCCTACATGCTGGTCAGTTTATCAATTTTACAATCTGGGGATGAGGAAACAGTGTTTGTTTACAGATATACTCAAGCAAGTTGAATTCATCAGATCAGTCTCTTGGTTTTGTTTCTTACATTTACTCCTTCTTTCCCCTGTTAAATTATTGCCTTCCTTTCATGTTTTCTTTTGAATAAAGCTAAATGGAGGTAAAAGGAAACCACAACAGCATGAGCAAAGGAGGAAAAATCATGATCAAACAATTCAACCACAGTTTTCAAAAATGAAAGATGATCTAGTTAGATAATGATAAATCAGTCCTAGAAAGATAAGAAAATACTGTTTGAATCCTATAATTTCTCACTAACACATTATGATCTATTATATTGCCACTTTTTGCCACTGTAAGGAAGTATAAGGTAAAATGCTGTTGCAAAAGTGTGTGATACACACTGTACAGTAATTAAGATGAAAAATTGCAGTTAAAGAAAGCTTAAAAGGCACAGTTTAGCTACAGTTGATCTCATGTTGTTCTGAAAGAGGCTAAAATAGGCTTTTAACTGACAGCCAGTTCTGTTGTCCTAGCTAATGTAGTTCTCCCTGGAATACTCACTGAAGCATTTGACATTAGCTTGTGAAGTTATTAGTATATCTCAGTTCTCAGAGCAACAACATTTATGTAATGCACAATAAAAGTCTGGAAGACTTGATTGAGAGAAATAGAAATATGTATTTTCTGATAAGTCATTCATCAATCAGATCAGTTATTTGCTTATCTGACAGGGCAAAAACTGAATTTACAATGAGATAATAAAAAAAACACCCAACTTCCTGCAATGGGCTGATACCATATGATCAATGGTTATGAACAGTGCACAAAAATGCTTTTGAACATTTGCAATATAGTTTTACTGCTACTTCTTCAAAGACCTTCCAAATAATCTCCTTTACGAAGAACTGTCTAGCACTTATTGAAAAGGCTTCAGTATTCATGGCTTCCCAGTACAATTCTTTAGTTAGTAACATAAAGAGACCTAATCACTCTGGGTTTCTGCAGTGTCAGAAGAGATGGTCGTTTCCAGACCTTGATTCAGATTGCAAATGGGATCATTGCTCTCTGGAAGTAGACCTTTCAGCACACTTCCTCTTCATTGATTATGAGGCTGAACAGACAAAATTAAAATTAACCAACGTGATTTAAGTTGTGAACTCTGTAAGTTAAGGCTCATCAGTTCATCCTGTGTCAGTGAAGTGGTAGAAAATGGAAAACCCAGTCCAGGGAAAATAGGTAAAATCACATTTCACTGCTAACGTCTGATATTGAAAGACATTAGTATCTGCTGCTACTGAGGAATGCTATTAGCCTGAGGAACTTGGAATAGAATGAGACAAGGAGCAAGATAACAATGAAACACTGTGATTGCCTTTTTCCAGCAACTAAATAATATTAATGCATGGTGGCCCTGGCACATTTTGCTTTCAAGAAGTTCAGAGTAGAGATATCAGTTAATTTTTCAGTTAACCCCTATAAATTAAGCAGTTTTTACTGCTAAAACCTCTACTAAAGCTGTATGAGGTGATGTATACAGTGACTTCCGTGTTGTGCAATAGCCACACAGTCCATTCTTGTTGTAGTTACTATAGTGTTACGGTCATATTTCTAAAGAGTCCCGTACCTTCTCTGGGGGTTCTCTCGGGGGCAATTCTTCACAGCACTTGCTTGCTTCTGGTTCTTCAGGGCTCCTCCAAGGCTCTCTCCCTGACACTGGCCAACTCACCCCTTTTTATGCCAGTTATCTTGACTAGCCACAGCTGCAGCCCAATTAAGGACATCACAACTGCAGCCCATCAAGAATAACCAGGATGGGCACGGCCATCTATCCAATACACACTACACTTCCGTAATTTTTGCTCTTTTCCATCCATTCAAAATTTCTTCTTCAGAGCATTTATGAGTTTCCTTTTTCATATTGATCTATTAAGTCCTGTAGAAAAGAGTGGACAGAGGTGGCTGGTGTTACTATAGTATCCGCCTGTCTGCATTGCTGTAGATGGAGCAATATGATTAGAGAAAATTAATCCCTTCTTACCATAACTGTCACAGCACACAATCCACAAAATGTATCAAGCCTCACTTTATGAAACATTAAAAAGCTTTGGAATATCATGTTTAACACCTTTGAGGAACATTTCACTGTAATTAAAAATTATCATGGAACCAGTGAAAGCAAAATACATAATTCAGGAAGGAATGACCATTCCACCTTAGTCCAACAGACTGACTGACTTATGCCATAATGTCAGAATGAATAAATTGCTTCTTATATATTTTTTGTTGTCTTGGTTCATTCCCCACAGACCTACTATAAAGCATTGTGTCAGCAAGCTGAAACAACCTTAAGAAATCAAGGAAGCAGAATTACGGGTGTCTGCTTCCCCACCTGGTATATGTATCAAGGGCTCTCTCCAAAAGCACAGAGGCCAACTTACAGTCTACCATGCAGAAATTAACGTATTTAGTCACAGATCTTCCAGCCTGACAGGCATGGAGGGTCTTGCAGATCAGATATACAACTAAAGTAAGCACTGAAATTTCAAGCACTGTATTAGCCAACTTTTAGGCATCTCTTTGGTGGCATCTCTTCTTCTGCCTTAGGGACCTGTGTTTCTGCACAATCTTTGAGTAAAATTAGATATTCCAAAAAGAAAGCCATAGGAACCTGAAAACTTGCTGTGGATGTAAACCTCTATGTCTAGCTGTCTGCTTGATGGAGTTGAGTCTTGAGTTCACAGTTAATCTAACTCTTGTCTACAACATTACTTGCCTTATGCTGGCTCAGTTTTGTGTATATTAGGATTTAAAAATCCCTATCCCTATGTTCATTTCATTCTGTAAAGAAACTCCTGGTCAACCCTCATCTGGAGAACAATTGCCCTTTGTAGGTTTAAATCCTTCCTTCTCCCAAAGGAAATAATAAAACCATAGAATGGCTTAGGTTGGAAGACCCATTAAAGATCATTCAGTTCCAATATCCCTGCCATGGACTGGGACATCTTCCACAAGACCAGGCTACTCATAGCCACATCCAACCCAGCTTGAACACTTCCAGGGCAGGGGCATCCACAGCTTCTCTGGGCAACTTGTTCCAGTGCCTCATCACCCTTCCAGTAAAAAATTTCTGCCCAGTATCAAATCTAAACATACTGTCTTCCAGTTTAAACACATTCTCCCCTCTCCTATCACTGCATGTCCTTGTACAGGGTCCCTCTCCTTTTCTCTCGGAAAGTGTTATAAGGTCTCCCCAGTGCCGTCTTTCCTCCAGGCTGAACAACCCCAACTCTCAGCCTGTCTTCATAGCAAAGATGCTCTAGGCCTCTGATAATCCTCAAGGCCTCCTCTGGTGTCTCTTCAACAGGTTCATGACCTTTTTATATTGGGGCCCCAGAGCTGAATGCAGCACTCCAGGTGGGGTCTCACCAGAGCAGAGTAGAGGGGCAGAATCATCTCTTTTGACTTGGCCATGCTGCTTTTGATGCAGCCCAGGATATAATTGATTTTTGGGCTGCAAGTGCACATTGCCAGGTCATACTCAGCTTCTCATCACTCAATTCACTGAAAAAGGTGGCAAACACCACTGCTCCATGTACCAAGCCCTGAGGAATATCACTTGTTGCTGCTCCCCCCTTGGACGTCAAGACACTGACTGCATTGTCACCTGTCATGGCATATGTAACTGCTCAGTTTGTGTACTAATTTTTTAAATAGCTGAATAACAATGCAGCCGGAGATGCTGAAGAGCTGCTACAACAATTGTGGTTGTTCCTGGCCTCACTGGCGAGCATGGTGGTATTTTTCCTCTATCAGTCATTGTATGTGCACTGTGAAGGCAGAAATGAGTCAGGGACTCCCCTGTTGTAACAGGCAGACCACAAAGATAC
Source organism: Passerina amoena (assembly GCA_013401095.1). Classification (NCBI taxonomy): domain Eukaryota; kingdom Metazoa; phylum Chordata; class Aves; order Passeriformes; family Cardinalidae; genus Passerina; species Passerina amoena. The sequence goes on along the minus strand of WBNP01000590.1, from coordinate 2,185,729 downwards.
CGTAACATGTGAACTAAAACAATTCTATCGCTTGTGGCGATCAAGGCCTCAGCTTGCATGAGGCTCCCCATGCCTGATTGAGCCCAGTTCTCACGTCCTGTGTACCCTGTGCAGAGGAAACAGGCAGTTAGCTGAAGGTCAGTGCTCTCATATAACTGTCTCAGTAAAAAGAAGATAAAATCACAATCAAGCTGCTAGTTATTTAAGATAGGAAACTATGAGGACTATTGTAGGCCATGTTTAGGTCATCAGAGGAAGTACTCAAGGAGCACATTTAGTACCTGAAAGGCAAAATATTAACCCTGTCCTTTCCTGACTCAAATAAGAGAAGAGAAGCCTCTTTCCCTTTCTGTATTTTCTTTCAGCTTCTGCTTTCATTTTAGACAGAAAATGGTCTTCATCCTGAAAGATACTCTGATGCTGTTCTTTATAATTCTGCTGTGGCTACAGATAATAATGAGTATGTCCATTGTAATGTAAAGCATCATTATTTGTATAAATAGATTATTAGGGTTCTACTCATTAATTTATAGCATAAGTGATTTGACAAATTTAGGGAGCATTGTAAAACAATAAAAAAGGAATGCATGCTAACTTGGGGCTGTTATCCACCCTCAATAAATGCAGTCAGAATGGCAAGAAAGCAGCTAATGGATGCCAAGGAAATTCTACAAATTCAAGACGGACTGTGGGGTCTTTCCTGGTGAGCTCTGCTGGGATGGGAGAAGGATAAATGATGCCTTCCCTGAGTGTCTACTCCTTCCTCTGACTACCAGGCATTACTTTATAGAACAGATGGAAAAAAAATTCTTAAATTGTCACTACAAATTTGATCTGCATGCCAAAGGCTAAAAACTCTTTCCTCTCTGCAAATAGTCTCTCAGAAAAAGGCAGATTGGCAGTGAGTGTATTATTACTATATGTGATTACTCAGCACAAAATATATAAAATCCTGCTGGATGGTATTGTCTTCCACAAGAAAAGAGAAAAAGCGCCCCAACAGCTGACTAACTCCACATGGGCAGGGACGTGGAACTACAGTCAGTTCCTGAATGGCAACAGGGAGATAGAAATTACAGCAATAGCACGGGAGCAAACAAAAAGGAACATTATTTTGATGCTGCAGTCAAGGCAGAATGGGAATGGGAATAACCCCAGGTAAATAAAACAGAAACTCAGTACCTAAAGTAGCAATAAAAATATACAGATATGGGAATAAAGGGGTCTCACCTGAACTCTCCATCTCAGGAGGTCTCAGCTACTGTCAAGCTCCAACTTCTAGCTCTTCTAAACCTGGAGCTGCTTTGCTGATCAAAGACCACCGTTCCACACTTTGATTTCAGGGGATGGAGCAGTTTTCTTATTCCAAGCACTTATAAATGGTGTTTTTGGGGATTTTTACATGTGGAGTGGGAAGTTCTGGGATGGTGTCTCAAGAACTGTAGGTCATGTTTTGAATAGTACCCCATGAAAACTGAACTTTCTACTTTTGCTTAGTACTCAGCAGCAGAACGGAAAAACTGCAAAAAACCCAAGCCATAATTCCCCTTTCAGAGTCTGCTTCAGACTCCCTCTCCAAAACAACTGATACTGTATCATGACAGTTTTTTATTCATGTTCTGAATCTTTAACCATGCCTTCCTGGGAATTTTTTTTTCCACGATGAAAGCAATCAAATCCTGGAACAGGTCACTCGGAGAAGGTTTATGTTCTTCAACTGTAGCGATTCCAAACTTGACGGAATATGACCATGAGATATATCTGAACCCAGCTTGAAAGCTGGGCCCGTTTTAAGCAGGGTGCTAGACCAGATGAGCTCCAGAGGTCTCTTCTGGTTTAAATTATTCCATGAATCTATGTGACTGGATGAGATTGGCAATGTGAGCTGAGCATCAGGAAAAGTAAAAGAATAGTAATGTCTTCTGAGTCTGCCATCACTTTATTTATAAACTGAATTTCACAGATAGCAACTCACCTGAAGGAATATTTGCTGCATCAGATATGAATGACTTTGTATTATTTTAGAAAATCCAGGAGTGCACTCTGTGTTTGCCATTTCATTCTGAAATTTCATGGGACATTAAGGAGCAGACAAGTGAAAAATCTGGATATTTTTTGCTGAAACTGAGAAAGCAATATGAGTATGTGCCATATGTCACACTGAAATATAAGAGATTTGAGTCATAAGTCATTTTTTGTAACTTTTTCTTCTAAACGATAGAGCCTTCTCAGGAAGTTGGGCAATGAGAATACAGTTCATGGTTTCAAAATAATAGTGGGCTAATTAGGCTAAAAAAAAGCTTTCCTACCTCTAATTAACATAGTTCTAAACTTCATGCATGCTAGAAATAGCACATAAAGCACACACCAGATGTATCTCAGTGGAATTACATCAGACATAATAAGTTTACCTAGGTTAAATGATTTATAAACTTCATGATAATGTATGACATCACTGATGTAATAAAAAAAATTCTAGCCACTATAAATAAGAGATTTTGCACAAAGCCTTTATTGACTGCTTATGCTTGAGATTTCAAAGGAAGGACTTTTTCCTGGTGTGAAAACCAAACCAAAAGATTTCTTTGTAAATCTTATATTCTCTATGATTCTGATTATGATTGTTTAGAACAGGTATTTTTAAAAAAGTATAACAAGACCCTTTTCATGTTTGGATTGTGATGATTCACATTTGATAGAGTTATAATGAAATTACCATACTCAGCTTGACTGCTGGCACAGTAAATACTGCTCTGAAGGGGAAAGTTAGAACATTATGGCAAAGTTTGCATGCCATCTATGATCTCAGAGGAAGGGCGTTTCTTCCAGTTGTTAACTTAAACAAAAACAACTGAAGACCATACACTGGTCCTGGAGGGAACAAAACACTGGGAGCTTCACAAAGCACACTCTAAATATATTAGCTTAGAATATCTTTGTGAAGAAGCTAGCTTCATTTTCACTGTTGGTCTACTGTGGAGAAGGCTTACTCCAGCCTTCTGAAGTTATAGTAAATCTGAGACTTTCTCTAATGCAAAGCTGATTGAGGCATCTTTGTCTCCAAACTGACACTGTGTGTCCCTTTACAGTCCAGACCACCAACTGATCCCTCTGCCTTGCCCCCATAGAGCCCCACAGAAAAAAAGAAAAAATGCAAAATCAATGGTTGAACCATCAGCCAGAAGGCACAAGTTCAAATTATGTTTTGCCACAGGCTTCCTATGTGATTACAGACTAGTCAGTCTCCCAGGACTTTAGCAGGGAAAAATACAGCTTCTTTACAAACTTTATTATATTCTACAGAAATGGAAACCAAATTAGTGTCCAAGACCTTTCTACTGCCGTGTGTAATGATGATGGAGAGATATGAGGAAGACATGATCTTTGCTTCCCTTGGAGCACATCTAGCTCATTTCTCTCTCAGTTCTTCTCTGTCTTTCCCCCTTACCCTGCACTAAACTCTGGACACTCCCTGCAGATTTCTGACAATCCTGTGAGGGAAAATGCAAGATGCTGCACCAACAAATAATATAGATAGCTTCAAGTCTCCATCCCCACATTGCACCTTTCAGGAGGTTTTACACTGAAAAATTTCTTTATTTGCAGATTTAGGAAGGAAAACCTGGGCTAATGATTTTTGCTTCAAGTAGTTATGAAGGGCAAAAAATTATGTTCGGCTAAGCAGCTCATGTTTCTTTCATAAGAGTATCTTTCAGAATTTTATCTGTCCTGGAAAAGGGCATATATTTAACAGATTAAAGAGAATAGAAAATGTATCATATTCTACACAGAAACTGTAGGACAACTCCTGAAGTATATTAACCAGCACTTTAACATTTCTGGTTTTGTGGTCCAACAGCCATGAAGGGAGAACTGGGGAAAAAAATTTAAAAATCAATTTTTATATTAGGTCCTTGCTTCAAGCACTTATTGAGAAAGATAATGGCTGATTTTTAGTATTAATATCCAGTTTAAAAAAAAGCTTTGTTATCAAGGAAAGTGGTTTTTAAAGATCATTTCTCTTTAAAGAATCTTGAAAGGAACAACTGAAGTAAGCAAATAAGATAACATCCAAAAATCCAACCCTGTCCTCAAACCATTGAGGCCCATATGTTCATCAGATGTATAGTAGTGCTCTCATTATGAATAAAATAATTCAGTGGGTTTTTCCTGCATCCTACACAGATTCCTGTCTGCAAAGATAGAATAGAGTGGCTGACCAGAACAGAGTGCCAAAGACCTGACCAGATGAGTGCCAAGAGCACAACAAGAAGGCAAAAAATAGGAGCATTAGCTTTTCTTAATCTATTAAAAAAAAAAAAAATCTTAGAATGGTCTGAAATGTTTACTTTGTTTGGTTCCTGGAAACAGATGTGCCCTTTGAAAACAGCATAAGAAATCAAGATAGCAGGAGCATGAAGGCACAGGTAACACTGCAGCTAAACACGGTCTGTGAGTGCAGAAACTTCTGGCTGAGCTGATGGCTTTTGTTTCTAAAGCTGCTTTCTCCATCACTACAAATATAAGCTGGATTGTTCTAGAAAGAGATAAATAGGAAGCTGCAGCAGAGTAATTTATTCTGAATATTTTATCCCTTGATTTCTTTAATCTGCTGTTAATATCTTATGCATCCTTCCATTATAATGTGTCAAACAATAGAAATTTAAAGCCAAAAAAATTATTTTCCTTTGATGTAGTTAAATAAATTAAAGTTTTGAAACATGCCCTAGAGTTGCTATTATTAATATGGATTTTTAAATGTAGCTTGTAGTAAAACAGCAATAAGCATTTCTTGATTAGAATAATCTAACTGAAGTATTTACATTGGTCACTGGCCTTTTTACTTTGTGATTTACAGTGCAAAAGAGATTAAGTTTTAATTCCTGTTAAAAGAAGAGTTCCTGTGTTAGCAGTTTCTATTGGGAGAACACACAGCTCAGAGTTTTTAAGACTAACATCAATTTCAAGCTTTGGAATTTTTTTCCTTTTACTACTTTGTCAGTGATCTCATGGACTTTCACTGAGTAGGAGTTTGGACATGATGGCCTTAAAGGGATTCAAATAAGTTGTAAATTACAATGGGATCAATGATAATGACCTTGCTCAGAGATTCTGGAAAAATGTGAACATGAACTACCAGTGAAACAGAGTAATGCCTACTTTCTTTCATTTCTACTTTCTTTCATTTTCAGCTTAATTCAGGTTCTAGAAGTGGGCACTGATAAATTAAAGTGTTTTCTGTCCTGTGTGCTTTTGTAAAATGTATGTTTAAATATACATACAAATATGCATACAATTGTGCTCAATGTGTGTGTGCATATATAGAAAGATGTAAAATGTAAACATTATAAATCAAAGGCTAAAAACTACACTGCCACAAAGGAAGTCATTTAAGTTGGAAAGTTATGCATTCTGGATTGAGGTAAAACTTAGATGTGTGCAGATGTAAAATTAAAGAGCTTACTTTTGACAAAGAGGAAACATCCTCCCTGACTGGTTTGAACTCTGCCTCCTCTAGATCACAACTGGACACTGTAAGCCAACAGACTGAATATATTTCTTCTGTGTGTATATAATCACATCCAATGATGGTTAAAAAGTCGTATGAAGGGCTTTTGATGAATTATTTTGGGTTTTTAAGTAAACATCAAATTAAATCATCATCTCAGTCAGAATAAAGCTATTTCAAGTCCTCAGCTAACACACAGAGGCTTTTCTAGGTCCCAAAACAAAACCAGCTATCTCTTATCCTAGTGCAAAGTCATAACCTTTTAAATTATCTTTTCAGAACAGCAAGATATTGTCCAAGCTAGATGCTTTTTTCCCAAGAAGCCTATTTCCTCAATTTCTTTGTCTCTTTTCAAACCAACAGTAGATTTGAAAATCAAAACCAGAAGAGGCATCTGCTGAGTAAGGATTTTTTTCCAACTGATAAACCAGTTCAGCTGAGTTAACACCAAATTCATCACATTAGAGGTAAAGATATAGCACTGAAAAGAGGGAAATAAGTGTATTTGTGCACTGGATGAAAGAGAGATACTGTTCTGATCACAAGTTTTGATATTTTGTCCTGATCAGAGGTTTAGATAAATTATTTCCACTTCAGTTTAACTGCTGCTTATTGTTAGAGACAAGTAATTCTCTATCCAGCCCACCCCATGAACACTCAGAAGCAGTGTGCACTTATGTTTGCATATAGCCAGCTAAGGAGAACCACATGGCACATCTGCTATGCTTGATATCAAATCACAGAAAGTTTGATGAATGTAATGAGTAACAAGAAAAAAGAATTAGGAGTTCTTCAAATTGTCCTAGACACATATTCCAAACATTGAAATACATTGCTATGCAGTATGAAAAAAGAAGGCTTGTACAATTTCTATCTGAATGGAAGAGCTTTATAGCCTTTTTATAGTTTTAATGGGGTTTTCTGTGTTTATGTGAAGAGATGAAAGATGAAGAAAGCTGGAGAAGAGGAGCAGAATGCCAAATAGACCACCTAATAAGGGCTAGCAGCACAGCTGTAAGGAAAACAAAAAGACAGATATGAATATGCTTTTCTCTGGTTCTGTTAAAGGGACTTGAAGCTGTGAGCAAATAAACTATCTGCTGTTGGAGTCTTGTTATACGGGAAATGGAATTTTGTATGTCTTTTGCAAATTAATGGGAGACCATCTATCACCAGTTTCTCATCCTGGCTGCAATCGGCCATGTCCCAAATTTTAAATAATCACTTGGGTGAGCAACAATTCACATCAAAATGTTAAAACATAAAAGTCTAATGCTGTGCCCTCTCAGAAGTGTAAGAATATTTTTATGTAGGTTTGTATCTTGCTGTTGGTCTTCCATTTGCAATTTTAGTACCTTTTTTTAAGTGCTGCATTTTGTATTCATCAAATTATACCTCAAAATATGAAAAGCAAGTCTGACAACAGGTCAAGACAAAAATACTGCAATGAAGTTTTGTGGCATTGCTATAATGATTAGTATCAGCTTCTGTAATTACCTAGCATACTGAATTTCCCTTTCAAATACTGAATATTTGAAGATACAAATGTTCACAGCTTAGTATGAGTAGGAGATATTTGCTGCAACTATAAACTATTATTTTTTTTCTCCACTAAAACTGTATTTTATTAAGTTAATTTTTAACACATTTGTGAGTAAGCCTTCTTATTCCACCTGCAACAAGTTCCTGTTAAGTGGCCATGCCAACAACAGCCAGAGCCAAGGTCAGCCATGGCAAGGGGCAAAGAGAGAGTGGTGTTCACAGCAAACCCAGGTGGGCACCATCTGAGCTAGGCAGGATTTGGTGTTACCAGTGTAACTCCTGCCGTACGAAATATGAATCCTGTTTAAGTAGTTAATGAGGGCAGTGCTCTTCTAAAGTGCATTCAGATGCATGAAATGGGAACTACTGTGCAAGCTGATGAAAAAACCCCAACACACTGACCAACTTTTATCACACAAATGCAGTTCTAAAAGAAATAGATTCAGAAAATTTTGAAGCAACTGCTGATAAAGGACCCTTCAGCACAGTACTAGCATTGACAAGAATTACTGAGAAGGGACACAGTATAATTTTTCAAGTGCGCATTTTGGCGGTATTTTTCCTACAGCCCTTTGGACCTGAGGAGGACACTTCTGGGTTTGGTGGGTGATTGATAAATTTTCCTTGATTTGTCTGGATCTGGAGTGCCAAAAAGACACCAGAGATCTCCAAGAATGTTTGAAGAATGTGATGTCCATCCTGAACAAGATTTTTAGAGTCAAGACTGCACTACCTAACACTGCATTAACACATATATTTTTTTCCTGTTGTTGTATATTCCATATTGATTTTCCTTTTCTGGGCATGCAGTAGTTGAGAACATCAGAGATAATGAAATGTTCTGTACCTTTTCTCAAGAGATAAGGACACTGAAAGACCTTACTAGAATGTCTTTGTCAAATTACAACTGAAATCCCAAAGCTGTTAGTTGTTCTGAAAGCATTATATATTTTAACAAAATATTATGCTAGTTGTGTTGGTTTTCTCAATTACAAAAATTGCAACTGTGATCTAAAATAACTAAATTAAAATTTTAATTTTTTTTTTAACTATCAACACTATGGACATGAAGATATTAAGAATTGTTTATCCCTTTCCCAATTTTTTTCTTTTACGATGTTTCAAAATTTTTCCCATGTGGGAGTACAGATGGGAAAATGGACAGACTGTTCTCTGTTCATTAATTTTTAAAATTTTGATGAAAAATAAACTTTGTCTTTTCAAGGTCAAACATTCTCTTTTAATTTATAAATTTGCTGTAAAACATTCTTGAAAAAGTTACATAATTTATGAATGTTGAATTTACACTGCTAGCTCTAATGAGAATCAAATGAAAAAAGATATCTCTGAAAGAGTTCACAATGAACTTTTATTTATATTAAATTCTGGGATTGGATTTGGGGCAGCGGTAAAATGAAGTTATGTGTGAACTGTATTCCTAAATATACATATATACGGATTTATGGTAACGGAAATCCATGTTTGAGTCATTTAGAGAAAATGCATGGCAAACAGCAGAGCTCTTCTGTGTTTCATTTATACAGAAATATAGAATGTGAGATAACACCAGTGAAGTTTCTTTTACTAAAAGAGTGTTAAGCTGCCAAACACCAAATATTTGCTGGACTCATTTCTCAATTGCTCTTGAATACTTCTGAGTAAAGCAATGTAAAAAAAGTGGTTGTTCCATAAGCAAATGTTTATAATAAATGTTTTTACATCAAAATTTGTTTCAACCTGCAATGAAAAGAACTGATGTTACCTCAGAACTACTGGATGACTGGATTTATATTTCTTGAAAATCTGAAGGGAAAAACACTTACAATTTTATATAGAAGAATCTAAACATTAACTTTTTGAGATTTTATATATTTTTTTTTATTTACCTTTCATGAAAGCATTTCAGGGCTACCCATTTTATGTTATGAGAGAGGATGGAGATTTGGGGGTTTTTAACAGCAAAACAAATTCTCAACTGATCTGACTGTATGAAAATATGCAGAAAACAAAAAAAAAAGCTATAGATAATTTAGGCAACTTCTCCAATGCATTGTGAGTGGCCAGTAACCTTCCCGAATTATGAAGAGATAATTCAACTAGTTTTCCATAAATTTACAAGGAGGTAATCAGGAATAAGAGCTGTCATTCCCAACTGCAGGACCTTAAAACTCTTCCTATTTAGTGCTATATTCACTGTCAGTTTGCTTAACTATTGTTATATGAAAGGAGTATATCCAGTCTTGCCTAGTTTGGAGTAAGATTCTTGCTTCAAGACATTGGGCTACCTGCCACCCTTTAAGGAAAATTCTAGACCATAGTGATGAGATTTTGTCTTAGCTGATCACACAGAATATCTTTCTTTGTGAAATGTAAATTTAAAGTAGCTACAACATGGGAGACAGCAGCAGGACTTTCCAAGGACACCTTATGAAAGGGAGACCTTATGTCTTTCCCCTCCAGAGACACTGAAAACCCACCTGTACCCGTTTCTTTGTGACCTGCTCTGGGTGACCCAGCCTTGGCAAGGAAGCTGGGCTGGAGGATCTCCAGAGGTCTCTTCCAACACTAACAATTCTGTGATTCTGTGACAAAATAAATGCAAAAGAAAGCAGCTTTCAGTGTAATTGGTGGACTTTATTTCTGACAGGTTTTTTCCCTGTCAAGTAAACAGTAGAAAGAGTATTCTAAAATAGACCCTTTTAATGTGATTTAATACAGTTCTTCTCAGTCAGAAGGAGCAGACAAACTTCATAATAATTAATCTGGTTTAGCATTTTATGCATTTGGGCCAGACAAAATCTGTTTAACCCATATAAAGATGGCTACTTAAACTGTCTGTGGCTCTTCTGCCAAGAAAGGAAAAAGAAATGATAGTGGGAAGTGCAACAGAATGAAGATTCTCAGGAGTCAAGAGGATGTCCAAGCCACAAATACATTCCAGTAGATCACTAATGAGTGAACATGCCTCGTATCTTACCGCCTGCTATAATCACTCATTTGATTTAAACAACATTTGGTTCCAATGTGTGCTTCACTTCCAGGAGGTGGGTAAAACTCTAGCTGAATATTATATTCAGTGTTGTCTTTGCTGTTTTGATTAATTTCTAGGCAGGATGACTGTGGTTTGGGTTACTTTGAGCACTGGCATGAAGAGTTTCCACACTTTGGCTTGTAGTTTACTGTGACCAAGTTTTGTGGCAGCTAGATTCTTTGTGAAAACCTGGTTAAAACAAAAAAAAAAAAATATTTCCACAAGAAATACTGACATTTGAAGGTGAGAGGGTGGGGAGTGGCAAGCTCCAGCTAAAATTGAAGACTGATCATTTTCTGAACTCTGTGTAAAAGGAGGTTCCAGGGGGTAAAAATAGCTTTCAGAAGAACTGTTGGAGATTGATTTCGGAACAAAAACTAGGTGGTCCCTGGCAACTGGGGACCATGAAATCATCTAATTTCAAAAAAAACCAAAGGTCCACCAAGAGATTCAGGGCTTCCTTTTCAATGCACTGAATCTCTTGATACCAGCAGGGCATGGTCGGAAGACTGAGAAAGTTAAAATTGAAAGCCTCATATCCTTTAAGATTTAAGTTTAGTAGAGTGAGGACTGTCCAAAGTTTCCTGACTCATACCACAGGATGGCCTTGAACTTCAGATCCTGGACTTCGAGATTGCTAAGTATTATACTAGACAAAAACAGGAATGCAACGCACTTCAGTCACCATGGAAGTTCAGAGCAGGGAGATATGTTGTTGCAAACAAAATATTTGTGAAGACCTTATTTTCAACTCTTAAATATCAGCCAAAACAGGCTCACTCCATTGTTGACATAAATTGGCTGCTGTCAAGCATATTAAGGACCCTATTCAGTTGGTTTTGCATTACTCTGTGTGAGGTATCATTTGAAACTCCTGCATTGTAGGAATCAGTCCAGGGAACACACAACATAAATGTACAGTCCTGCTAACAGCTGCAGAAAGAATGAAATCTTCAAAAATTATGTTTATCTAGAAATCAAGTTCCTTCAGTCCCACAGAAGAAAAACACCACTCCCTTCACCTTTCAAGAAGCATTTCCCTCCTCTGTTTTTTAAACTTTAATTAAAAAATGCTATTAAATTCTGTTTTGTTTGCTGATCTCATTTCCAGAGAAGTGACCAAGGGAAACACTGCAGTAAGTAAAAAAGGAGAGTAGAGTAAAGGAAAATCTCTTACCTTTGACTCCTTTCAGTGACGCAACTGAGTCAAAGAGTCTAGAACTGCATTTGTTTACTTACCAGACTGCGAACAGTAGCTGAAATAGATAAAAGCCAGGCAGAATAAGTTCTAATCCCAAGGTAAAAGAGAGTGGACAACAACTACTTAGATTTTAAGATAGGTCAATATGGAAGCAGATCCACTGAAGAGGAAAAGGTCAGTTCTTGACAAATAGCAATTCCACTAGCTCTGTATCTACAGCAGTAAATTGCCTCCACTTCCATTTACTTTTCTTTACTTATTCCTCTTTCAGCTCTGAGATAGTTCCTTGTTCAGAAAATTATGGATTGGCTTAGTTTTCAAAGCTACTGCTTTTCATATTTGGTGGTAATGCAGTGAGCAGTGATGAACTTCCTCACCACGGATTGACTTGCAATATCTTTCCAGCAATCGACTTTATTTGGGGATATTGTCTATGCCAGTCCTGTTAGTCAAGCTGTTGTTAGCCTGAGCACCAAGGTAGCCACATGCTGTGAATGTGCTCCTCTATCTCCAGCTGTGTCTTCTCTTTCAGAGAAGAAACAAGGCAGTCACTCAGTTATTCTGATCATATAAGTCAAAAAACTGTCTTTCTGTAGAGAACAATGGGCCTCATTCTTCTCTTCATTACACTGTCCTTTGCTGGGCTGATGCCCCTGAGAGGCTGTTACATCACCACAAAACTCATCCTCTATACATAGAAACAGTCCTGGAAAATATTTGAAATAATGAAATACTGAAAGGATTCTTCTCTGTATAAAAGCATATTTAATTCTTTTTAGTTTTGTGTTCTTATCATATTTCATCTTGTTGTCTGAAGTGCAGAAACATGGAAAAATAGTTGTACATCTTGACTTTTTTCCCGAGGACACATTCAGCAAAGGGGATTAATGTGTCATATTTTGAGGCCACATTCACTTTTGAAACACCCATTCCATTGCACTTCCACAATACTAGTGTGCCCAATCCACCCCTAAACAGGATAATAATATGTCCTTGATTATTTCCTCATCAGACAGAAAAATTTTTAATTCTACCCATACCAAATAGTTTAGAGTAAGTATCTAACTTCAGTCCTTTTAGGAAAACAATTAGAAACTGCAATGGTATTTAGCTACAATACTTCTGAAATTTTAAAGTGTTGAAGTTTGTGAGGGAAAAATCTCAAAACAACTGAAAAAGAAAGCATATCTACAGACAAGTATGCATGCAAACACATGCACATATATGCATATGCAGATATATATGTGCAGGATTTATATTGTGTTCCAACATGGAATGAGAAGAGTCTCCAGTATTTGGCTTAAAAAACCTTCTAACACATGGATCTTATTAAAATGTACCTCAGTCTAACTGTGGCTGAGCAAACAAAAGTGGTTCCACATGGCTGATAAAAAGACTGATCAAGAGTGGGATAGAAAAAAATGTTTCTACTTGCCTTGCTGCCTCCGGAAATCTGCAGATCGAAGACTGAATTATTTTGCCTCTACTGCAGTGTATGCAGTCACTGAAGTCTGACCATATCTCTATTCAAATGAGAGGGAAAATATCAGATGTGTTCAGCCAAACAAACCCAGTGATTCCACATCAAAACCTAATGAGAGCAGTAGATGTATATGCAAAAGGAAAAGCTTTCTTCCCATCACATCTTGCAATCTATACCTTTCCCATAACACTGTAAGAGCAAAGAATTTGGACAATAGATTGAGAGTCTTTGTTTAGAGCAGTGAGCTTTAAATGCTACCACATCTACATGTTATGCTAAATACAATAGATCACTATATGTTTTATGTGATCCTTCTTAAACCTTCATAGTACTTCTAATAAGGCAGGGAACTTGTAAAACAATTTATGTGTCCTGCTGGAAAATGAAAGGACACCTGTTTGTCAGCACAAAGTACACTGTACAACAGTCTAAATCTGTGCTCTTATCTCTCCATTAGATGCAGTTAGGATTGTACAACCATATATCTCCTCCAGGATATCAGTACTTCCTGACAAAGTACTGCAGCACTGCAGCTTACTGTGCCATGTAGGAGAGAAAATAGCTGATGTCTAATCTGCTGATACAGAAATACAAATAGCTTCTCACATTATACCACTGCTAATATGTGATCAGATATTTCTAAACTTAGATTGTTATAAATAGGAAGTCATAAGGAGAGCCTAATAGAGTTATGTAGAACAAGCAAGCTTGTAAGAGACAGAGCAGGCACTCTCATGAAATGGACTTGTGAAAGGTGGGAGATAGTAATAGAGTTACTCTTCTCAAATAACACTTAACTTCATATAGAAGTAAAATACCATGACATCAGTGGAGATATTTCTGAAATTAAAAATGTAATCTTCAGAAAGATTACATTTACAGGTATAAACTAATTAAAAATACTGGAATCATGATTAACAATCATATCAGCTTTTCAAATAAAGAAATTGAGTTTGGCTTTCATCTTTTAACTACTGAATAAGGGGTAAAGAAAACAAATAGCAAAATTGGGTAGCTTCTGCAATAGACATATTGTCTATTAGTGGCCTTTCCCCATCTCCAACTTCTCTTACACTTGTTCCTTAGCTCCTTTTTCCCCTGCCTCCGTCACTGCTGAATGCCTGTTCATTTCTGCCTTCCTGTCTACCTGGCATTGCTTCCTTTCTCTTTCTCAGGACATTCTCTTTTCTAGCATTCAGTATGCTTATCCTTGATCTAGCATTTACTTCATGATTTAAAAGAGAAATTGTGAGAAACAGTGAGGTGAAAAAGAATATTGAGATAGACTAATAGGGTTTTGATTGGTTGGTTAATTTTGCTGTTGCTTTATCTTCTTCTTCACTGTTCTTTCCCAGAAGCCACAGTCAGCACGGGCTTGGGGCCATAGACAGGAAAGAGCCAAGAGGAGGCTATGAATGAATCCTTGTAAAGGGTCTCAGGTACTTGACAAGGGAGAAAACAGAGAGACTTAAGAGATTTAAAATTCCTTCAGGTTTAAAATTCCTGAAGAGAGGAATTTTAAACAAGGTACAGCTCTGTCCTGGAAGTGCTGAAATCCTGTTCAACTAAAATTCCTTACTTAACTGTCAAGCAAAGTTTTAGCTTCCTCAATGCAATTTAATCAGATACAAAGCAACAAAGCAAGTGCTGGATCCTGGACCTGGAACAAGGCAGCCCAGAATGTACAGACAGACTGGGGAATGAGATTCTGGAAAGCAGAGCCTCAGAAAGGGAACTGGGGGTCCTGGTCAGTGACAAGCTGACCAAGCAGTGTCCTGGCAGTCAGGACAGCTACCTGTGTCCTGGGGACATCAGGGACAGCATGGCCAGCTGGGCAAGGGAGGGGATTGTCCCTCTCTGCTCTGCACTGGGGCAGCCTCACCTCCAGTGCTGGGGGTAGTTTTGGGCACCACAATATGAGAAAGATGTTAAACTATTAGAAAATGTTGAAGGGAGGGAAATGAGGATGGTGAAGGCTCTAGAGGGGAAGACATATGGGGAGCAGCTGAGGTCACTTGGACTGTTCAGCCTGAGACTGAGGGAAGAACTCACATCAGCCTACAGCTTCCTTGTGAGGGGAAGTGGAGCAGAAGGCACTGACCTCTTCTCTCCAGTGACCAGTGATAGGGCTCAGGGAATGTCATGAAGCTCTGTCAGAGGAGTTTTAGATTCGATATTAGGAAAAGATTCTTCACCCAGATGCTGGGCACTGGAACAGCTCCCCAGAGAAATGGTCACAGCACAAAGCCTGACAGAACTCGAGAAGCATTTGAACAATGCTCTCAGCTACATGGTGTCATTACTAAGGCTGTCTTGTGCAGAGCCAGGCATTGGACTTCGATGACCCTTTGGGTCCCTTCCAACTCAGGATATTCTAAAAACAAAGGGAAAAATCTGATGCTGTAATCCTGTAGGAAGAGCGAATGTTATCTTTAAGATGTTGTGTAGAACTAATTAAATGAAAGAGAGAAAAGCTCTTATCAATATCTTGTTCACACAAGATCTGGTGATACCTGTGGAATCACAATATTTATTTTACATCAACTATCGAATACTTAATTTCTATTAAAGTAACTTCCATATTAATAATTATATGTGAATCTATGTTATTTAGTTACAATAACCTTGCAGTCATGTCTTCTTAATTAAATTTCAAAAACTTGAAATCTTGCAGCTCTAATGAATGTCATTTATCAAGTTTGGTAAAGAGAGAAAGTTTAAAAAAACCACAGAAACCCCACGATAATTCTATCTGAGAATACAAGTTATGTAATGAAGCAGACCTCTTGAAGCAGAAATAATTAAGTTTGATGAAAAGTGTAAATTCAAAATTGTTTTTTGGCATGGTCAGAAACAGTTATCAGAACTTCCTTCCCACAAGCAAATATTAATCTAATCTTCTGCCACAGCAGGAGAAATTTTTTCTGCTGGTTGTGTGAAGAAAATGGACAGAACACTATGTTTTTATTCTGTACTCAGGCTTCAGGGAAATTCAGAAGATACTACGTTTCCTCCAAAAGAAGTCCATCTTCTATCATCATTGTCATCAGTGTTAACACATATATTTTGCGGGAAAAAATAGAGAGGATGTGAGCACACTCTAGCCTTCTCTCTTCGAACAAAAGTGTCATCAAAGAAATCCAGGCTCAGTGAAAAAACATGAATCAGATTCACTAGCACCAGGTCCTTGAAGTTCATTGATCCACAGGGTTATTGCACACAACCACGAAAGTTAGACAGTTCAGTCTTTATTTCAGCAGTCAGAGAAAATGTGAATTATTACAGTCTAAAATGTTCTGTGATTTTTTTTTTTTTGACAAATCCTTTCTGATCACTGCAAAACCAAACTAGCAACACAGCCAGGCTGTAAACTGTTGGAACCATTGGTGCCCTCAAGGACAATATGAGTTTTTGAAGACAAGGGTAGGACTAAAACTTATAAGGTCTTTTTAGAACACAAGGACATATTTTCAGTAGGTAATGTACAAAGTATGCTATAACATACAGGAAAAATGGTCTGCAGCCTGTTTTCACCACAGAAATAAAAGGAATGCCAACATCACTAATGAAAAACACTTATAGAACTGTAAGTTGCCTGGAAACAGATAAATGTGTTTAAACTTTCATACTTTCCTGATGAATCTACACAGAATATTGGGAGAAAGTAGTAGCTTCCATATATGCTTATGAATTGCATTTACAAGGCAAGGTTTTGGTAAGCTAGGGGCAGCACTACAGGAGGGGCTTTCTTGAAAAGAGTGCAAGAGTCAGCCCCATGTCAGACAGAGCTAGTTCTGGATGACTCCAAAACAGATCCACCACTGGGCAAAGCTGAACCCTTCAGCAATGCTGGCAGCACCTCTCTGATAACATACTGAAGACACAGTGAAAGTGCTGTGAGGGACAGAGGAGTGAGAAAATATGTGAGAGAAGCAACCCTGCAAAGCTCAAGGTCAGTGCAGAAGGAGGGCAAAGAGGTGCTCCAGGGGCTGGAGAGGAAATTCCCATGCAGCCTGTGGCAAAGCTGTCTGCAAGACAAGCTGCCTCATGGAGGTGCACAGGGGAGCAGATACAGACCTGCAGTCCATCCAGGACTACATGCCACAGCACTGGATATTTCCTGAAGGAAACTGTAGCTCAAGGAGCACCCTCCATGCAGGAGGTGCAGCCTGTGGACAGGAGCAGGTCTCTGCAGCACCTGTGACCCTGTGGGTGACTCATGCTGGAGCAGTTTGTTCCTGAAGGGCTGAAGCCCATGGGAAGGGACTCACACTAGAACAATTCTTGAAGAATTGCAGCCCATGGGAAGGACCCACATCAGAGCAGTTCATGAAGGATTGTCTCCTGTGGGAAGGTCCCCATGCTGGAGTAGGGGAACAGCATGAGAAAGAAGGACTGACAAAGACAAATTGTTACAAACTCCACAATCTGTCATCCACATTGTCCTGTGGCACTTGGGGAAGGGGAAGAAGAGATAGAAGAGTCAGGAAAAAAGGGATGAACTTGAGCTTGGAAAGAAAGGGGGTGTGCAGGAAGGTGGCTTTAGTTTTGATTTTGTTAATCATCAGTTTAGTCTATTTCTAATTGGATATTAGTTAAATTAATCTTCCCTGAGTCAAGTCTGTTTTCCCATAACAGATTTCTGTCCCCTTACCTCAACCTATGACCTCTGCTCATCTTATTTTCTCCCACTTTCTTGCTGAGGAGAGGGAGTGGGGAAGCAGGCAGCCAAGGTTCACCCACCAGAGTGTATTTTTAGAGGGATAAAGAACAATTAGAATGACAGAACAAAATGAAATAATTGGCTATATTTACAGCAGAAGTATTTTTCACTCTCCATCTGATTTCAAAGTTTGTTTGTAAAGATAATATAAAATAATAACAAACGTCAATCATAGTTATTTGACAAGAATCACAAAACATTTTTTAATTACATAAGTACACTATTTTTATTTAAAGCATTCAGTCCACATTTGAATAACAACCTAACAGAATACCCTGTAAACCACAGGATTCTTTTGTGACTATTATAGTTGTGTAATAACTTATAGATTAAACTATACAGGACAGCAACTATAAAAAATTTCAACCAATACTGACAGTTCTCACAGAGTCCCTATTACTTAAATAGGAAGAACAACTGCTATGCCTCTGGTTTGCACATTGCAGCTTTTCAGCTGTGTTAACAAACTTAGCAGTAAAAAGTGACACTTCATATTTTATAGATGCCATATTTGATCACCTTTAAAAATTGTTATGTCTTTCATAAAAAGAGGTTACATAAAACAACTTGATCCTTTGAATATTTACTGAATGCTCTAAGCTTCGTTGAAACCCAGAGATGTAGGTTTAGACAGGACCTCAGCAGTCTAGCTGGGCCACTGACAAGATCATCCAATCTTATATGACTCCTGAGACGTGCTTTTTTATAGTTACTGAGAGAGATATCCCAGCCACCCAGGTACTTTCTTTCACTTATTCAGTGGGCAGAGGAGGGGGAGAAAAAGACACAAAGAGCCCAGGGATGAAAGTGAAAAGATCAGCAGAGGTGTACCTGTCATTGAGGAACACAAAAATTGTGTACAGGGAAGAGGGAGCAGGAGATGTGAGGCACCCACCTTTAGAAAAAGGAATTAAGTTACAAAACCAAGACCTTAGTGTTAATGGTTTAGGATCTTGTATCAGCTCTGCTTAAATGTCAGTGATGCATCCTTGCAGCAACAACAGTTCCAGAACTGGAGTAGAAATGAAATGATAATGGACAGAGCAATTTCTGCAGTTTGTAGAAATTAAAGTCACAGTATTATTTTTAGATTCTTGACTTAGATGAGTGTTTCAAAGGTAAATATAAATTCAAGATATTGTATTTCCAGTTCAGTTCATTTTTTTTCTGATGTTCATGGAAAATTTCTATTATTTAAAATAAAAATATTTTAGATGCTTCAGGACAATGTCTGCTTGAGAGTTACCTAGGCTTTTTATAAAGATATTTGAAATCTTCAATGAATGCAAATAATTCAGAAGTGGGAATCTGGAAGGCAAAGTGCTGCTGCTCTGCACACCTCCTGCTTGTGCATCCTGCTCCTTTTATGCAACTTTCAGACACCTTCTGACCTTTCTATATGATCTATATATTTAGAGAGAGAGTAGCTCCATGATGAATTTCATTATGCAAATGTGAAAGGAAGGAAATTGCTCTTAGTAATTTTCTAATGATATATTTAAGTTTTAGAAATTTTCATTCATAATTCAAGAGTAAAAATATGTCAGACCACCTGATGTTAAATCAACTATGCACATATAATAGCAGTTGTGATCTTCCACAGAACCTGCTATAAAATTAGGACCTATATATAGACCCTATTTTGCCTGGCAGGATACAGACCTAAAGGCCATGTGATCAGGTGCTGTATTCCTCCAAGAAAAATGGAAAAGTGGATTAGATTGCTGCACAGCCTCCCCCATGGAGCTGGATAAAAGATCATGCACTTGATGCTTTTGGGGAAGGCTGAGAAAGGCACACTGCTCCTGGCATTCCCTTGGGTCAGGGATGGAAAAGCATTGGCAGACATTTGAGAAGAACTCCAAACCTGAGCTGACAATGCTGAAAGGTCAGCTGACATAAGGCTGACAATGAAGAAACTGCATAATTTCTCTTCTTTCCCATTTCCCCACAATTTTTATCATACACTCATCCAAGGGTGTGAAT